>BTRK01000006.1:11119169-11281644 GCA_036245805.1 Pristionchus mayeri
AGGGGAGTTTGGTCTCGATGATCAACCCCTCTCTGGACGCCCTCCCTCCCTCGATCAGCCTCTCGTTCTCCGCACACTGAAGCGCAAGCCCATGGCCAGTGTGCGTGAGTTGAAGAAGGATACTGGTACTCCCAGATCAACGGTGTCCGATATCCTCCATCGATCTGGGAAGAAGCTGAAACTCCCACAAGTGATTCCCCATGACCTCTCCCTCAACAGCTGAAAAATCGTGTTCAAGTCTGTCGGGAATTACTCCATCGTAGATCCAATCTTCGATGGGTCAATTCCATCATCGCTACAGATGAGAAGTAGATCACGTACGAGGAGACTGCAATGGGTGGATGCAGATGAGAAGCCCACGCCCGTCCCGAAGAAGGAAGAGCACGGAAAGAAGGAGCTCCTCTGCTTCTTCTTCTCAGTGCTCGGTCCCATCTACTGGGAGATCCTCGCCCCTGGCACCAGCATCAATGCCGACCTCTTCTCTGAACAACTGGAAGATGTCGCGATCAGAGTCCCTCCCAGACTCCTGAACCAGGGCAAAATTCTTCTTCTGATGGACAATGCTCGCCCACATCGAGCGAAGATGACCCAGAAGAAAATGGACGAGCTGAAGATCGAGAGGATTCCCCATCCACCGTATTCCCCGGATCTCTCCCCATGCGACTACCACTGCTTCCGCTCTCTCTCTGACTTCTGCAAAGGAAATAAGTTCAAGAATCGAGATGAAGTTGTGAGGGCTTTCGTGAACTGGGCGGTCTCGAAGAAACCCGCATTCTGGAAGAGAGGAATCGAGACCCTGCCCAATCGCTGGAGGGAGGTAGTGAGAAAGAAGGGGGCATACATTGGTCACTGAGAATTGTAAAGCATTGAATAAAAAATAAAAACAAAAAATTATACGAACTTTCCGGACACCCCAATAATTACAAAATTAACAATAATAATTTCAGTTTACATAAGCTTCTATGCTGAGCATACTTGGAATCGAGCAGATTAGAGTTTTTATATTGTATATGTATTGACCACAAGGGGTATAGCCGAAATGAACCTATGTCACCCTAACTATGCCCAAAATGCCCGCAGGTATCCAAATAAGATCATGCTTTTGGCCGTTTGTCGATATCTCATCTCTGAATCGCGCTAGAGGTCATAAAGTATGTGAAAAGGTGTCAACTGATAGCGGCAGAAAAGCGAGACGAGGGAGAAAGGGGCGGCGCCAATTCCGCCGACTCTTCAGTCAAATCGCCAAAAATTTGGGCAGGGCTTCGCCCATTCCCGGATGCGCCTCACCCCCGAAAGGTTAGACGAGGGAGGGATACAAGCGCGCTCTTTTGCATGCCCAGCCGCTCTCTACACGCGCCGGGGCAGAAACAGGCGAGAAGAGGAGGGCGAGGAGGCGGAGTTTCGCGTTTGCCTCTCTACCTTAATGAGCTCCCCGCAAACTGATCTTCTTTGAAGCACGGTGCAGCGCCTTAACTTTTGAATGTTCTGTTTTGATAGAAAGTTGCCTTAGGCCTTGAGTAACAAATGGCCAAAGGGGGATCTAAGTGCTTCCACTTTGAGGGATGATTTCGCCTTTTCGCAACCTTTAAGTCGTATGCTGACCTACTGAAACACGAACATGGATTTTCCGCCTCAATTCACTGATCGATAGAGGGGAGATCTAGGTGAATCAGTTTAGAGCGAACGATTTGGTTGCGAATGAAGCTCGTGCTCCCTAAATCTTTCTTTAGAGAGGAATCGTGCCCGAGCAAAGTGGGCGGGGCTTGCGGTGTCTATGTATATGCTCTAAATCGTGGATAAAACTGCGGTTGCAACAGCTATTGGGTGAATAGAGCTTTCACGAAACCGAAATTTGGCAAGAAATAGGCATCGATATTTTTTTAAAAATAAATTAATAAAGCATCAAAACAGAAGATAAATTCTCCCACTTCTTCATTCCTCCCCTGTTCGCGAATGCCGTGCGCATACAACTCGTGCCGAATCGTCATGTCTGTAGAGAAGAGTGTCATTCTTTCGATCTGGCGTTCTCTTCTCAATCGCGCTCACTAAAATGATCATAATTTCCTCTAAAATAAAATAGAAGGTCGTTCTTTGTTTCGAAAGAAAGCCACCATCATGCTCTACAACTTCGATGTTGAAGTCATCATTCCTGGTCCTCTCCCTGGTGCGAGGCGGTCGGGTGCACTAAAACTTTCGTAACTTTGGAAATCGGAAATACCTTTTGGGTTTTCATGTCTAAGTTGTAGACCACACATGTGCCTAATTTGTCGCCAAAAATTGGCAAAATCGGATTATGGATTTAAAAAATGGGCTCATTTTTGTGCGGCGACCCCAAAATGAGTTCTGGACAAGAGTACTTCGGTATCTTCAATTGCCCTCATTTGGGCTCAAGATCGTTCAAAATCTTCCAAAACAACATTCTAAGTTGATTCCCCCCATGGTATAACACTTCCATTGGTCAAAAATGGTCATCGGACCGAAAATTTGAAAATCGATATTGTGTCCCCCATTACCTCGTGGGATGAGCCCAAACGCACTAAATGGGTTTCAAATAATGATAATACATCCCTCGAAGTATCTCAAAGAAAATGGGCCCCTGTAAATGTGATATTTCCATAGAGTATTCCGAGGAAATGTGAAACAGTATAGCAAAGGAGAAAATAGACCTAAAGACCCGAACTATGGCTAGAAATGTAGAGCACAATGAGCTGAACATTTCATCTGTTGAAAGTGAGTCTCTATCTGTTCGTTGAAGCGTGTAACAGAGCCTGGAAGTTGGTAGAAAACGACGGTGGAGGCGCGCGAGAGAGCGCTAAATGGAGGGGAGGAGAGGGAGGGCAGGCGGCGAGAGCGGCAAACGGTTAGAGCACGCGCTCTCGGGGGATTCTAGCCCGGTCCTTCGCAACTTCTAAGCTCTGTAGCATGCTTCTGTGAAAAGATAGAGACTCACTTTCAACAGATGAAATGTTTAGCTCATCGTGTTCTACATTTCTAGCCATAGGTCGGGTCTTTAGGTCTATTTTCTTCTTTGCTATACTGTTTCACATTTCCTCGGAATATTCTATGGAAATATCACATTTACAGGAGCCCATTTTCTTTGAGATACTTCGAGGGATGTATTATCATTATTTGAAACCCATTTAGTGCGTTTGGGCTCATCCCACGAGGTAATGGGGGACACAATATCGATTTTCAAATTTTCGGTCCGATGACCATTTTTGACCAATGGAAGTGTTATACCATGGGGGGAATCAACTTAGAATGTTGTTTTGGAAGATTTTGAACGATCTTGAGCCCAAATGAGGGCAATTGAAGATACCGAAGTACTCTTGTCCAGAACTCATTTTGGGGTCGCCGCACAAAAATGAGCCCATTTTTTTAATCCATACTCCGATTTTGCCAATTTTTGGCGACAAATTAGGCACATGTGTGGTCTACAACTTAGACATGAAAACCCAAAAGGTATTTCCGATTTCCAAAGTTACGAAAGTTTTAGTGCACCCGACCGCCTCGCACCAGGGAGAGGACCAGGAATGATGACTTCAACATCGAAGTTGTAGAGCATGATGGTGGCTTTCTTTCGAAACAAAGAACGACCTTCTATTTTATTTTAGAAGAAATTATGATCATTTTAGTGAGCGCGATTTGACTGTGGAAAAGTGACAGTATCATATTTGGCCTTCAGAATCTCGACGTTGACGACAGATATCGAACTACTGACGACGCAGTTTGAAAGAGCATCATTTGAAATACTTGTAAGTAAATTTGTTACCGGATAGGGCACAATTGTTTCCTACGCCGCGGCGTGGTCGATTCTCTCGCGATTCCTCTCTTATGTCGGTTTCATACTCAACGAAAGCAAATTGACCTTCCTTTTAGATCACTCTCAATATTTCACGAAATAGCGAGAAATGTATAAATTGACCCCTTTCATTGCCTATGAAAATCCAATAGATACACCATACATTCGTTTGTTTATTGCAAAATTCAACGCCATCCAGCAGGATCAAAGAGAACTTATCAAAAAAATCATTTACGAAAGTTGCCTAAAAAATCCTAATTGTAAAAGCGGGTGTGAAATTGTTTAAAGCTTGGCACATTATTCTGTCGGGACCGGGAGATTTGCCGTCTTTTAGCCTCATGATTGCGTACTATGATTGCGTTTCAGTAATCAATATTGGTGGAAAGGGATCGTTGGAAGCAAACTTTGATCTTTTGGATCGATTCGAACTCATATAAAGCTCATTGTAGAAAGATTTCACCACATTTTGCATATCATCCTTGGAGTACGCGATAGAACCGTCAGGCTTTTCCAATTGATTCAGTTGGGTCGTGCCGATTTGCGAAGATCGTAGAGCTCGTCGTGTACTGTGCCCATTCCGAACTGCTTCACACACAACCTCCAGATGCTTCTTTCTTAGATCTTCTGCTATGGAATATCGCAATGCTTTACTGGTTTGACAGAACTTGATTCGATTTCTTGCAGTGGGTGTTTTATCACGTAGACGCCTTCGTTCTTCAAACAGTTCTTTTGACTTCCTAGTGAATCTTTCTTGTTTCACAATCGGGATCAATGATTCTTTAGCAGTGTCCCCCATGACACGCGAGATTTTGACGTAGGAAGTGAAATTCGTGGTAGGAATTGAGTGAATTTTGGCAGTAAATGTTCTTCTATCAAATTGCATTGATGGACGAGGTTTATGGAAAATTCTCTTGGTTTGTCTTTCTACTTTCATTCGCGCCATAATTAGCCTATGATCTGTAACGAAATTGAAAGTTCCAACAACACTCACATCCATCATATTTGATTTGCTTCGAGACAATATATAATCAATTTGGTTTCGCGTGTGCATGTTTGGGGCCTGCCACGTCCATTTGCGAGTCTCTCGCTTATCAAATCTTGTATTATGAACGAAGAGTTTTGTTTCACAACAGAAATCCAGGAGGGCTTGTCCTCTTTCATTCCTTTCTCCCAATCCATGTCTTCCAATGTGCGTTTCATCAACCGCTTGCCTCCTTCCGATCTTGGCGTTAAAATCGCCGGCGACAACAACGTGTCCTCTTCCTCCCCCAGGTAGTCGAACACTACGAGAAGAAGATTCCACGAGTGCCCCGAGTTCGTTCAACAGCTTCTCGTAATCTTGATCAGAATGGCTTGAGGTAATTAATTACCCGCCGGTTTTGCAGCATCAAATATTTCAAATTATTGTTCAATCATCTCATTTTCTCGCAATCTCACTTGCAAACTATTTTTTTGAATAACATCAACATGTTATAGTTGGAAATACTGCACGTGCTTTCATTATACCCTCGCATTTTCATTTTAAACACTCTCTCACCACTCCAATACTCGAAAGAAAGTGTACAACGAGAAGATTCAGGCTCTTGTAGAGAGCAGAAACGATTAATTGTTAAGTTTGTGCACACAAAAAGAGAATTTGGACTTGAATTTAGATCTCACAACTCAGTCCTTGGTTGAAGTATCTAATGCGAATGTCGATGAAGGCGCCCACAGTAGACATCGTCACATGGAAGGATCGAAGGGAGGATGAAGCGAGTGAATGGATTTGGTATTATTTTCCCTGTTACCGTCGAGCAGAACACCAGGAATCAAATAGGATACTTTAAAGAAAAACCTGGAACCATGTCATGACTGGTGTACAAGGATAGCCTACACTATTTTTTTATTATTGAAACGAGACTCGAATAATTCACTGACAGCACAAGTCACTCCGAGCCTATTAGGCTGTTGCATAAGTTCCTTTCCTTCTTCTTTTGGATAATTCTGCTGAAGTACATGGACAGACGAGATATTCTGATTACCCGGTGATATGGTCTTGATTGTGGATTACACCCATGAAATGGTTTTGAACCTACTCACATCCAGGGTGGCTAGCACGTTTCAGAAAATGAGCATTGGAAAACGGCGTTTTTAAGCATTTTGAGTTGGGCCCTTGTTGCCGAGAATTCGTGGCATTCTGATTCTGCGCAATCATCCAGTACTAGGACAAGAGTTGATTGTTAACTTAAGAGCAAAAAATCCGTATTCAAATGCGTGTGGTAAACAGGGGAAACCCAAATCTGTTGATTTCAACGTGGGAATATCGACATATTTTTTTCAAAGAATTCATCTCGTGAAATGATAGACCAATCTTTTCCTAAATATGATTGTATATATGCACGGTAAGGTACTTCACAACCCATCACAATTCAGCCCTTCTCATCGATGTCTATGAATTATGTGGCAAATAATTTGAAATCCCTAATTTTCGAAAGAGTGAATATCTCATCCGGCCCATATTTCATGCAGGTTTTTTAAGGCGCAATTCTCGAGATATGTCATATGAGACACCCCATCATATTGCTTTAGAATAGTGTGATAAATTCAGCACCATCTCTGCTCTCCTCGGAGCTGTGAGTAATTCAACACTCGGATCAAACATACTAGTACGATGACTTTCGATCTAAATTGGCCCATGCTCACTGATATAATCGAACCGAGATCGTGCTCGATATAGAGTGTACTCATGTCCCAATCAACTGTAACAAATCATTAGTTGATTGGTCGATTGCAAAGAACAGTGTAGGTTATAATGTTCATGCACGAAAAAAGAAAGAAACTTATGCAACAGCCTAATAAATACGATCCATAAAACCGCAATTCGCTGGTTCAGGGCTGCACTTTTTCAGCTCATCCATTGCTCTTCGCGTGAGTGTACTTCTTCGATATAACACGCGCAATACTGAAAGGAGTACATCAACACTACCGCTACTTATTATTACTGTACTCCTATCGTATGACTGCCAAGATGAAAACATGTACCGATTCTTCGGGAGGCTTTAGCAATGAATAGCAGCTCGTTTCTCGCCTGTGCCAGTGTCAGTCGAATAGAGTCCACCGGCCAGATCGGGTGGAGGAGCGACTGGATATAGTATTTACACTTCTAATGCCATGACTACTCTCTTACATCGACGGCCGCATCCATGGGCAGGTTGAAGGGGAAGGCGAGCGCGGCTGTCCGCTCGGCCATGATGAACGCAAGAGACGCGGAGACGAAGCGGCCGTCCCGACACATCATCCTATGAAGGCGGGTGCATAAAATAGTTGTATAATGATTTTAAGCTCACAATGTCCGAAACATTGCAGACTCTTGCTTTGAATGGGAGATCAATCAAGCGTGGGACGGAAATGTCACGGGTGGGACAAGGATTGCATCCTCGAGGGGCTGACCGTCTCGTCCACTTCTTTCAACTAAAAACCTTCCCGATTTTACACTGCATGTTTTCTGATAGCGCTTTATTGTTATTTGTAGAATAATAGTCGTTGAAATAATTGAGTACGCAATTCTGGCTCACTTCCAACAACACCATGCAGCGCGCAAGCCCTTTAGATCACGAAAATCACGAGATTGTGATCTACAAAGATCTACAAAATCAATAATTGTTAGCAACTCGCGCTAGCAACTCACTTACCATTGAATGCCCAATTCTCACTCAGGCCTATAGTAAATGCGCAACAAGCATCCACCATGCATTTTGAAGAATACAATGACAAAAATGGCCTGAAAAACATGCAATTTTGATTCTTTGCGATCAGTGTATTAGGTTGTAGGGAAAGTCTTTGTCACTTTTCCAAAACTTTATTTCTTGGGAATGGGAAAAGCTTACGTTCAATTATACTTGTCATCATTATTGACAATATGTGTCCAACGTACGTGCAATGTATGGATCCCCTCCCTTTAGAACCCGCCTGGGCGCGAATCAAAGTATTGCTTGAGAGCAGACTCGAAACTTCCACGGGAATTTAACGCCATATCTCAAACGGCATAAACCAGGTCTGCGAAAAGCATGTAAACCGATGGGGCCATGGCACTAGAATACGGGGGGTGAGGGAGAACCATCCTTCCATATCCAGCCAGATCTTGCATGACTTGAATGGAGACCTTGGGACGGGGGTCATTTTGGTGATTATATACTTTCTTGCCCTTTAGCTTTGTACGATTGACTTCCAACTTCAAATTTTGTTTTTATGTGATGTACTTGGCCCCGGTGAATTACATGCCCTCAGGGAGTAGCTCCGAGTAGATCGCCCCATGCACTCCCCACCACATTGACAGCTTGTTTTTATCAGGGTGAAGGCCAAGTTTGATTGCACCTTGTGGAGTCTACCCTTCTCCAACCCGCTCGGCTCTCATGTGGTTGCTATCGTAGAGGACCCACTTCTCATTCCCCGTTATGAGCCGTTCCAGCCATAGATCCCCACCTCGGAGAATGAGTAGAGTAATGAAAATATCGACTCGACGGTCACGGCTGGCTTGGATCAGATTATGGAGTATGAATCGACCGATAAAATTCCTTTCCCAAGAGAAGTCAAGACCTCTCTGGCAGTGCTATGGTGGACTCTAAGTGCAAAAGTCATTTCACGGGCACTTTGAAATGGGTCCGTTTCAACAGCTTTCTTTAACGTTTCCAAATACAACCAACGAGGTCTCCCAGATAGGTCCTGATCACTGAAGAAAAATACGTATTCATCGAACCGCTGTAAATTAATTCCTGAAGGTGTTGTCGAGGGGGCATGTGTGTGATAAACATTCTTCAGTAGGGCGTCCGAATCCTTCATCGTGGTGTAGGATAGAGAGAGGTAAATCAGAACATGTCGGAAGTGGGTGGCACCAGGAACATACATCGTTGCTCTACTAGAGATTGACTGAAGGGAAGGGAATGGGGAGTTGTTAACTATAAAGGCCCTTCACTGACTGTCATTCACTAGAAAAGAGGGAGCGCTAAAGTTCACTTGCGACGAGCAGGGTAAACACAAATCCAATGGCAAAGACTTTCCCTACAACCTGATACATCTCCATTTCATTGAATGTCCTCTCACATTATAAATCTTATTGATAACGTGCAACGCGAATGTACCCTCCCCTTCTCAGAATCAAAATTAACACAGATCATGTCCTCCAAAAAGATCAAAAAAATGAAACTTGTGAACGGCTCATCGAAACCCCTTGCATTTATAGTTATTCTGAAATATATCGACGAGATAAGCATTTTTCCTGTTGGAAGTGAAGGGCTAGCTCATATGTTAACCGCGAATGTTCAAGTTATACCTAGCCAAATTCAGGTTGCACAATACTCGAAAAATCTAGTGCTGTTGTTGTGATGATGTGATGTTCAAATGTGTTACGATACAATTTTCCGACCGCAGGATAAATGAACTTTGAGAGCTTCGAGATATTTCAGAATATAATTATTCAGAGAAAGGGCATTGGGAAACGAGAGATCGATAATTTTTTGCACCGCTCAGGTAGTCCATAGGAACAGAGCGCGAGGAGGATCTTAGTAAGATACGGCAAAAGGAGCAGAGTATGGTAAGGAAGGGATCGGGTAATTGATGCAGGATTTTATTAGGGATCTTTACTAGATTAATTATGGCGTGATTGACCGGGTACTTTGATGCCACGGGAGCAACATGCATAACGATTAGGTGAACTGCATCAATGCTTGCGTGCAGCTGTTGGAAAATATAAAATGTAGTGTTTTTGAATACTGTAGACATAGAAATTGAATACTGTAGACATCTGCCCCTCGTGGCTTCAATTGTGATTTAACGAGAGAGATTCCAGTTACATGGCTGATTAATATCCCCTACAAAGTTCCCATTTGCAATGGTTTCCACATGATGCTCGAATCAATATTACATCCACCCTCCGTGGGAAGGTGGCGTATCCTGGCTTTGCAAGCAAAGTCAACAGCTGAGTGAATTTTGGCCAAATATCAATTCAATAAAAGGAGTGAGATCCTATTACACAAAAACAAGCAGTTCAATAAAAGTACCGGGATCAACAGCCAAAATTCGCTCACTTTTTTCAAATTTCAATAAGAACTCTGAACGTTTTCCTTTTTTTAAAATTCTTATTGTGACATTGTAAATGAGATTGTCAAAAATTGTGAGAGAATTTTGGCTGTTGTTCCCGGCACTTTTATTGAACTGCTTGTTTTTGTGTAATAGGATCTCACTCCTTTTATTGAATTGATATTTGGCCAAAATTCACTCAGCTGTTGACTTTGCTTGCAAAGCCAGGATACGCCACCTTCCCGCGGAAGGTGGATCTCGGGACTTTTATTGACGCGGAGCGATTAATTTGTTTTCGTGATTAGCGTTTTCTACTTAGTGTATTGAATGGACAGGGAGAGGGGTCTCTTTTTGACACATATTTTCCCTGCGGACTATTTTATAGTGCCTCAGAAGGGAAGCTTTTAATTCCTGCCTCCTCCCTTTCCACACCCAAAGGGGATAAATCTGAAAGTGCCCGTTCGACCCCAACAAATCATGCCGCCATGTGTAATTTACCACGCTGATTTCAAATATGCTACTTGTTTTGCCCTAGTTTCAACTGTGTATCTCGTTCCCGACGGTTGTTGACAACTTGAGACGACTATTGTTGTTTACGACCTGTGACCAGGCCGAGAGAGGCGCGAGGGAGGAAGAAAGAAGGAGGAGGAAGAGGGATAAATTCGCGCGGGAAAATGTTTGATAGGCGTTAGCACCTACAGATGGAACCCGATCTTTTCGGAATTAAGCTCATTGGATTTGCCGTGTCAACATTAGTCTACAGTAGGTCGGTAGAAACTTGGAATTTCCATTGAGAGCTTGGATAGCCGAAAATGTGCCCGAACCGCCAGGGGGATTAAAATTTCGATCTTTGAAGGCGATTTTCGCACCTTTCCAGTAGGAATTTCACAATTCTGAAAAGTCTCTAGGCGGGCAACCGTGTACGCTCTATCGAATGAGCTATAGCACGTCTCTCTACGATGCTCGCGCCTCCAACTCAAAAATTCGGGTTACCACGAATCCGACAAAAATCGGAGTCAGCCTGAGGCACTTCCGGTTGTGATAGAGACTTGAAATTTTGGATTTAGCATCCCCTAAGTTCCCGATTAAGATCCCCAAAAGCAGGATACTTGGATTTGAGTTTGAAGGGATGTCGATACCCTACCCTCTGAGGAACCTTCCCGACTGTGGGAATCTCTCGTTTCTCGGCCAAAATTGCCACGGCGCTTCGCGCCGGGGCTAAAAATAAATACTTATTGATTACTCTTCTCGTTCACAAGATGATGTGTCGGGACGGCCGCTTCGTCTCCACGTCGCTCGCGTTCATCATGGCCGCGCTCACCTTCCCATTCAACCTGCTTGTCTATGCGGCCGTCGGTCTAAGAGTAGTCATGGATAGTGCCTGAAACACTAAAGTTATGGGGAATTACTGTAATGGCTTTTATCGCATTGCAAACTTGTCGATCGTGATGGGCAAGAGAGCCATTTAGTCCTACCAGGTTCGGACAATGTTCTCCCGATCTAGATCCAGTGAGCTTCTGGTTTCTGTGGGCTAGCAAGAGCTGAGAAGTTCGTCGTCTACTGATTGTAACTACCCTGAACGTGAATATTTATTTGTAAATATGACAGCAAATGAATATTTTTAAATTAAAATGCTAAACATTAATGGCATTAATAGCATATATACTATATTCGTTCGCTCTTCCACACTCTCTGGCCGGTGTAATCTACTCGACTGTCACTGACAGAGACGAGGAACGAGCTACTCTTTATCGCTGACTCCTATATAAGAATCGGCACGGGTGTAAGAAACTGTAGGAATACGGAATTTAACGGCATTAGGATGTATTCTTCTCCATATAGTATTTAATGGAATATTTTCGTAGGCGTTCAGGCAGGTTGCGTGCAGGCAGGTAAACTTTTTAAAAAAGTTAGTTAGTGGTTTCGTCATTTACGCTTAGGCTCTGAATAATGTGCGGAGTCAGTCACACCTCCTTCTTGGTTCTTTAAAAAATACTCTATCCTATCCTTGTGGGCCTGTCAGGTCATGGTTCCAGGTGTTTCTTGAAAGTAGCATGGTTGGGCCACGACGTTATTCGTTCCGTTGGCAAGAGAAATTATAAAAAACAATCACGTCGTTCTCCACTCAGGAACTTCAACATCCCTGCGTTCCTTCTAGCTGGCGTTGTCTACTGCGGGCGCCTTCTTCGAAAATGTCATCCAATACCTCATCCAGGGAGTAAAACAAATTATGATATTGGAAGTAATAATTTCTAAAGTTTAGAACTAATAAATTTAAAAAATGTTCTTAATCTAATCCGTACACCAATTTCCCGAATTGAAAATGTATTGATTTTTCGATTGTACTGCTCTTTCAGGTCTGATAGTGGAGAGACTCCTGCACTGGGAAGAACTGAAGGATACCTCATGGTGAGTGACTGTTTGATATTCGGCATATTGAAGGCCATCTTGTCAGCTTTTCAAGCCTACAAGCTGTAGGTTTGTAGAGCTTGTAGAGGGATTGAAATTCAGTATTGAGGATGGCGGTGAAATATCGGCAACAGGATTGCGCCGTACTTCTTTGATACCCCCTTTATCTGGCCATTCCACATTCCGCCATATATCGCATCAAATGGACATCAAGTACTTGCAGTGCTAAAATACTTTCACATTCCGGAACCGATCAACGACCGGTTGCCGCAACTTTGTTGCAAAGAATATCATGCAATCTGACTGGAAGGTGTTGCGTGAGCTCTTACTTCGGGAAATATTATATTGTAAATGAAGTCGGCATATTTAATGCAGATGGCGCCTTTCGTTGAAAAATATTTTCATGCGATCCATCGCTTTTTCCTCTGTCTCAATGAGCGCTACGTAACACGTACTTCTTCTTCGAGGTCATCGAGTGGTCGTCGAATATTGTGGATCATTTTTTATTCTTTGAATTGAATGGGGGATGCTTGTTGCGCATTGAATATAGACGTCAGAGAGATTAGGGTGTCCAATGTTCCACGAGTTCCTATCAAGTACTTCGAAAAATAAAGAAAAAACGTTATCAGCAATTTCAAAGCGTTGTATTGTTGCTGTGAATGTTTAGACGAAGCGAGATAGCGGAAGACTCGAGCAATCGTCTGACTCTCTTCAGTTTGCACGCTCTCTCGTCTCTCTGACCGGCGAGAGAGCGTGCAAACTGAAGAGAGTCAGACCATTGCTCGATGACTCGTTCTTCGACATTGACGCCAACATACATATCCCGATGCTGATGGTTTGAAATTTACATTACCAGCCTTTTTTCGAGTTTCATGGGCCCCTCACGACAATCGAAATTACATACAATGTTAACGGATATGTGGGATTTTAATATAATGATGCCTTTCCGATGCCCTATGTTTCATTTGAGAAAATATTACAAAAAGTAGCAATAAAATATATTAGTGCACATCGTGTAACCTTAAGTGGCCAAGTTGCTCGAATCGGAGAGCTGATTATTCCGACACGGATAACTTTTCAATTTCAGGTTTCACAACGCACACGATAGATCTTGTGTATTTGTGCGTAGATTGACGACCGAATCACGGTGGAAAAATAACATCACAAAGCGAACTGATTTGTTGTTAATTTAGGCACTGTTAATCAGTCTTGAAAGGGTGTGGACGAGTGCGCGCGTCAGACGACGTCGATAACGAGCTGAGCAGACAGAAGGAGAGTGAGAAGAATGAGAAAGGGAGAGGGAGGGAGAGCCATTACACATCACACACATTCTCTAGTAGGTCGTACCGTAGATGAGGAGAGAGTGAGTGTGTTTTCAAAAAAAACTAGTTGATCATCTATTTACCTTCGAACTATCTTTGCCGGTGATTAGACTACAGAAAATTGAATGAAATATGGATGGGGAGAGAGTCATCGAACGCCATCGGAGACATTTGACTTTCTTGTTTCACACATCCCACAAATGAACACTATTCTCGTCAGTTATATTTATGAACCGAAGTAATATTGATACACTTTAAAACCGAAAGCGGACCGTAAATTTACTGTCCTGAGTATTCGGAACTTCCAACTCATCACAGAGGGCGAATCAGGATTTGAGCCTAGCCTCTCTCGTCTGAACGAGAACGAGCGGAGGGTCGGTCTAGCTCAATTGTTTCATGTTTCTAATTTATTAAATTTCTATCGTTGAGCGCACTTATCCGATGAATGAGTGTAGATTATGTGATACGAAATGGGGAATACGGAGCATTTGTGATGTTGTAATGACGGGGCTATTATAAAGTGTGATAGTCAGTGGTAAATAATTTCAAATTCCTAACTGCGGTGTACGAATGTGGCACGGTTTTGGCTACAAGAAAGTGCGAAAGACTATCAGCCCCTAATGGCAACAATTTTGTTCCACCAGGGAGATCCATGCTCCATGGTTGATTTATCCCGAGTTTTTTCCTCCAATGATCCAATGTGCGATGCGTTTCGTATTTTGTTAAAATAATTCTATAATCATAGCAATGGTCACAGATGCGTCGTATTCACAGGATGATGTGTTGGGACACCCTCTCCGTCGCCCCTCTCCCTCTCCGTATTAGGGCACGTCATCGGCCGTCTCCGGAACGCGTACGCAGATGCTGCGACGCTCATATTCATCACGGGCGCGCTCGTCTTCCCCTTCCAGCTGCCCCTGGCCCGTGAAAGCGAGAGAGTAGTTATAAAAGGAGAGAACGTGTTAAAACGAGTGGTTGTGACTTCGATATTGTCTTAGCCCCCCCCCCCCAGCGAGATTCCAGTCTCATTGGTGATTAATGATTCCTACAATACATCATTGAGCAATTTTGTCGCGAGAAGGTGCATATATCACTATTCCACAATAATAATAATTAGTATAATAGGCACATTAACAGGATGATGTGCAGGACGCCCACTCCTGCTCCACGACGCGCGCAGCACGCCGCGTTGATCATGTTCATCGCGACTGCGGGGACAGTCGCCATCTCCTTCCACTTCAAACTACCAGTTGATGCGGCCGTGAAGGTGAGTCTTGAAGGGGGAAAATGTTTTAAAATGGGCTTAAATTATTTCAATATGGTTCGATCATGGTAAATAGAAACATTGCTAGTGAATGGAAACCAACCCGAGAGCGAAGGTGAATTAGTGATGCTTGGTTGCGGTATGAGTAAGGATGAGCTGGTAACTGCAATCACTCTATCGCGCTTTAGCCAAAAACGGATAGTTTGGAGAAAATCTGGCATCTTGTATAAATAAGTCGCAAGGTGTAGCAGTCACCGGGAATCGAGAAAGAGATTCCGCTGTTTCCGCCCCACAAGGAATTCTTCTCTACATTTTGCTGATATTTATTTAAATACTATAATATTACATGTAACCGTTGCAAATTGACAATGTTAACTCTCATCCTGAGTGGTTTACATTTATTTTGTTATAAATTGTACCGTTCGGATATATCGGAGCAGAAAGTACTGGTCGAAATGCAATTGAACCGTGCAGCGAGTAACAGTCAGGTGGTGACGCAAGTTAAAACGTCATAATTCAGTCGTTCGGCACTAGTGTAAAGGCCCTCATTTTCTGCAAATTTAATCGACTAGTCAGTGATGAGAGCGTTTAGAAAGTCACTATGGTATATCAAAATAAAGTTTACAATTTTCAGCAATTTTAATTTGCTCGATGAGCTGAATCGAGTATTGATTTTCTGTATTTCTTGATCTTTTTCGCGAGTTGCTGTAGCGAAGGAAGTGGTGCATGTGTGTTGCACGTTGCACTTATGAGTGGGTCAGAGTTGAACGTTCAATAAGACCTTTGACACCGATTGCGGATTGCGAAAAAAAAAATATTAACACGACTTCAACATCTTGGGAGCCTTATGTTTTATACGTGTAGACAGGGCAAGAGAGCATGCGAATAGGAGACGTTGTGATGTTTAGAAGCTGTCGGCGGCGATCCAGAGAGACACAGAGTACTTCTAGATGAGGTGAGTCGATTAGTAATTTTTTATAGGTTATCCATTTTTATTGTGTATTTGCCACTGCACAGGGGTGCTGCATGCAAGTTGCACATTTCTTATTTTTTGGTCTAAAATTCGGTCAGGATTGTCACAGTTTTAAACGGGAGGTGATTTCGTGCCGCAATGATATAAGTGATGAGGAACGGGCAACTTCAATCTCTTCGGAACAGCAGTCAAATATTACTATATTGGATGTTTGTGCATTGTAATGTGTTGTTTCTAAAGAATGGCCCTGAATTGGGAAGAATAGTCCTCTTCCGTGATTAATGCGCACTTTATAGGCGGTGCAAAATCTTTACTTCAGCGTTACGGTTCTCCATTTAAAACCACACGTTAAAAATTTCAGTGCTCTCAATACATTAAGAAAGTTTGTGGGAGAAAATGATCAGATTCTAATGCAGAAGAACGAGTGATATTTAGAGGGCCAGTGGATTACTCGCAGTCCGAGTGAATTCCATGTAGGTGAAGGTGAAAGTGTATGCCGAACCTAATTATGACATTCCTCGTGTTCTTAACATATTTTTTATTTGAAGTATATGACCTGTGTAGCCCCAAGGTATCGCAGGAATGCCGACAGCAGCACGAAAGTATATAGAGTGCGCCATGACTTCACCTACTTTCACAACTCTACTCATACGTTCGTTTAATCTCAACTGCAAAGTTGAGAATACATAGTTTATTAGCTTACAGATGATTGTTATGATATAGTTTATGTTTTTATGAGGCAACAATATATTAATAATAATTTAATAAAACTTTTCAAACTAGGCGTCTATTACGAGTTGAAGCAGTCGTTGGAATCGAGAAAGAGACGCTGCCGAAGCCGTACCGCAAAGGATTATTCTCTTCTGTAGGCACATTTATTTAAATGATTTTAAATTTAATATTCCTACAATCAATAGATGAACCTCCTCGGCGTCTTATTGTTTTTATTATTAAAAGGTCGTAGGCGATTTGACTATTGGAGCAGTCAGTACTGCTCGAAATCTAATTGAAGTGTGCGGCAAGAAACGGCCAGGTGGTGCCTATAATTCGTCAATCTGCGCTTTCACTTATCTGAACTTCGGAAGAAAGCAGAAAGATCTACCGTGGTGTTATAATATTTACTTAATCTTATTTTTTAATTCTAAATTTTTTATGTGATGTATTATGAGACACTATTACACATATGAAAAATCGATAATCTTCTATCTCAGAGCGAATGCAATGGAGAGAGTGCAGCCTTGTCTGCAACGACTTAAACATCTCTCTGCTCGCCGTTGCGTCTCAATCACTTGTTGATCAGGAACCTAAAGATCAAAAATGAAACTGATTCACGTCGCACAGCAATTGTCAAGTGCAATATTATCTTTAGCCTCACGATCGTGCTTGCAGTGAGGGATCGAACTAGATACATTTCATGGAACAGGAACTTGGCAAGCATTGTAGGCATTTCAATAAACAATATCGCTCTAGAGATGTCTTCGCAAGAATAACTACATTCTTTCTGTGTTTTCTAAAATGTCAGACAATTGAGAGTTTATGTAGAATAACGAACCATACAATGCTATCCCTCTTAACCACATGGCTGTTACTATCAGGTTGGCGGGAAAGTCTTTGTGTATGGATTTGTTTTAACACTGCTCTTCGCAAGTGCACTTTGGCGTTCTCTCGTTCCTAGTGTATAACAGTCAGTGATGGGCCTTTATAGTAAACAACTCCCCATTCCCTGTCCTTCAGTAAAGCTCTAGTAGAGCAACGATGTATGTTCCTGATGCCTCCCACTTCCGACATGTTCTGCTTTACCTCTCTCTAAACTACACCACGATGTAGGATTCGAAGACCCTCCTGAAGAATGTTTATGACACACATGTCCCCTCCACAACACCATAAGGAATTGGTTCCTTCGCTTCGAAGAATACGACTTTTCCCTCAATGAATGGGATCGCTCTGGGAGACCGCGCTAGGTGCATTTTGAGCCTTTGAAGAAAGCTATTGAAACGGACCCATTTCAAAGTGCTCGTGAAATTAGTATTGCACTTAGAGACCACCATAGCACTGGCAGAGAAGGCTTGAGATCTCTTGGAATGAGGAAATTTATCGGTCGATTCATACCCAATGATCTGATCCAAGCCAGCCATGACCGTCGAGTCGATGTTTACATTACTCTCCTCATTCTCCGAGGTGGGGATCGATGTCCGGAACGGCTCATAGGGGGAATCAGAAGTGGGCCCCCTACGATAACAACCACATGAGATTCCAGCGGTTTGGAGAAGGAGAGACTCGACAGGGTGCCCCCAAACTTGGCCTGCACCCCAAGAAAAACATGCTGTCAACGTGGTGGGGTGTGGATGGCGTGATCTAGTCGGAGCTACTCCCTGATTATATGACAATCACCGGGGCCAAGTACGTTACATACCTACAGAATTTGAATTTGGAAGTCGATCGTCCAAGGCTGAAGGACAAGAAAGTGTACAATCAACAATATGACCCCCGTCATCAGGTCTCCAATCTAGTCAAGCAGGAACTGGCTGGATAGGGATGGATGGTTCTCCCTCACCCCCCGTATTCTCCTGACATGGCCCCGTCAGATTACTGGCTTTTCGCAGACCTGGCCTATGCTCTTAGAGATAGGTCGTTCAATTACCGTGGAAGTCTCTAGTATGCTATCATGCAATACTTTCATTTGCGTCCAGGCGGGTTCTAAAGGGAAGGGATCCATACATGGCAGGTACGTTGGGCACATTTTTTCAATAATGAGGACAGGCATAATTGAAGGTATGCTTTTCCCTTCCTCAAGAAATAAAGTTTTGAAAAATACACAAAGACTTTCCCGCCAACCTAGTAGCTGCACGTTTCAGCTAGATTTCGAGCAAAACCGGTTGATCCAATATGGCTGATATCGCGAATGGTTTTCATCTACATTGGGTGGAAGTTCCTGCTACAGGAGTAGATGATTCACCCTTCTCGTTTCGCATAGTATCGGGTCGAATAAAGATAGCTTACTAATGCGCATAGGATTCGATCATTTTTTCAGACTAAGATGTCGATGCAAAATCAGTTACGCACTGTTCCTCCAACGGTTGAGGAGAGTGTGAAACATCGGACATCTAATATGCCGTTCTCGTCTTTTTATATCACGAAACGAAAATTACCAAAGTCATGCTCAACTCAACTAAGCGCGTTGAATTGAAGCTACTACCTATTGATTTTACTAGAAACATGACGTGTTCACTTGCGTCACCACCTGGCTGCTACTCGCTGCACGGTTCAATTACATTTCGAGCAGCACCGACTCCTCCAATAATGCACGCAAGGCCTCTTGTGTAACAAACATAAAATAAACCACTCAGGATGAGTTTATGAATTGTAATTACAAGATATTACATATATCATTACATAATTGTAAACAACTGCTAACCATAGAGATGAATGCCGTCTTGCGTCTTGCGAGTCTGGCGAGTCGGAAGAGGCGGCGCCTCTTTCCCGATTCCCACCGATTGCTTCACCTCGCGATTCAGCTGTTAAAGTGTTTAACATTTTTGTTTAATCAACACTTATCTCATGTCCAGTTGCAAGGCACGTATAGAGTTTCCATGCAAATTATGCTCAAGGAAATTGCGATTCAATAAAAGGATAACTCATGTTGCACTCCTTCTACTTGAGCACTATTAGAGGTACGGCCGCGATTTTTCATCTGTTTCTTTATATAATCCAAATAAAAGATTAAGATGAAAAGAATACGAGGAATGCCATAAGTAGGCTCGAATTTCTCCTTCATCTACGGAATTCAATCACTAGGAATTCGAGTATTCCTCGGGCTCTATTCTTCTCTTCATTTCACCTTCTCTCTAGCAGACTTTCAAAGTAAAATATTTAGCAATTATACAAATATTTGTTTTCCACTAAACAAATATTTGTTTACGAAACAACTATTCGGCTCCTCGAAAAACAGACAAAAAATGAGCGGTAATAGCGAGAATGATTGGACGATTTATCGCATCGTCCCGTATCGTCTCGCTTTCGAAAACACTATTTTAACAACAAACACATATTTACGAGATAAACAAATATTTATTTCTCTCGCAAACAAATATTTGAAATGAAAATAATCAAATATTTGTTTATTTTTGAAAGTCTACTCTTTAGTTGTGTTTAGCCGTCGAGAGAGTGCGTAAAATGGGGAAATATAAATAGAAAAGTTGACTTGAATTTAGAGCGTTATTACGCACTCCCTGGGTGAAGTATCGGATGAGATTGTCGAAGAAGGCGCCCGCAGTAGACGTCGCCTGCTGGAAGGAACGAAGGGAGGATGAGGTGCCTGATCAAAGTCATTTTCACTTGTTTATTATTATTCGACATAGCAACGTCTCGCTGAGCATCTGAGCCCAACCATGATACTTTCAACAAACATCTGAAACCATGACCTCACTGGTGGCACGTGGACAGTGCGATTTTTTAAAAAAATCAAACGTTTTATTAACGCAATACATTATCGTTACAACTAGCAAAATTTTCTCATCCATTCTCCCAAAAATGATACAGAATAGCTATAATGGCCGGTTCATTTGGCATCGAGAATTAACATTATTCAGAGAAAGAAAATTATAAATTTCATCTTTTAGATTTTTGGATTAACTCGTCTCGTTTTCTATTTATCAGAGAACAAAACAAATAAATAATTATAGCTTGATAATTACACGTAATAATCAATTTTAAAGACTTAGTTGGCGCAGAATGATCAGTTGCGCGGTGTCACTCCAGAATTATCAGCACTGCGAAACATCGAACAGCGAAAATAAGAAATTTGAGTCACCAAAAATACATCACAAGATCAAGCAATAGAGTAAGCTAGTGATGCAATTTTCCTTATCTTCTTCATTTACCTATATCATGATGGGGGGAGGGAGGGAATTCAAAATCGCTTGATTTTTATCCGACCAAAAAGTGAAATGTTTCGAAGAAAACATTTTGCGACATTTTTCAGAGTAGATGATTCACCCTTTTCGTTTCGCATATTCCCGAGTTGATTAATAAGTTAATCAACTCGGGGATATTAATTGCGCGCAGGTACATACATTTTATCTGTTACGAACTCGCTGCAATATTAGTTGAGCGCTGTTACCACAGCGCTTGAGTAGAGTGTGAAACATAAAACAGAAAATATCCCGTACTCGTCCGATGTTATTATCAGACAAAATTGCTTAAGTAATGCTCTACTCAACAAAGCTCGGTGATTTGGAGATGCTACCAATAAATTTCACCCGTACCAAGGCGTTTTCACTCGATCTCCACCCGACTGTTACTCGCTGCAGCGTTCAATTAGATTCCGTGCAGTATCGACTGCTCCAGTGAGGTGGAAGTAATGCGTCATTCCAACAAAAGAAAAGAAAAAAACACTCGGGATGAGATTTCTCATAGTTATTTTTTAAAGATTACATGTTGCATTATGTAAATAAATGGACGTTTCACCGTAGAGATGAATCCCTTACTGGGTGGCAACAGCGGCGTCACTTTACTGATTCCCAGCGACTGCTTCACCTAGCGACCGATACTCAGCTGGGAATATTTTACTACAATACTTATCACATTGACAAATCAAAAGTTTAGACTTGTGACAAGCTACTAGATTATTGAATATTTCCAATTAAATTATGGATAAGAAAATGGTGATGTGTGACACGGTGAATTCAAGACGCACTCTAACTCATTGTTCACTGTTAGCTACACTGTTACGACAATTCATCAACGTAGGACATATAATTCAAATAAATGCAAAGTACAGGAATATTGTAACAAAGCTACGATCTCCTGCGCCTACGTGACACCATCTCTGGCTCTCATCTCATCAACTGTATCTTTCTGTATACCCCGCGAGGGAGCGTGAGATGGAGAGAGAGGAGCTCTAAAAATCCAATAGATACCCCATCCTTTCGCTTATTTATAGCAAAATTAACAGCACTCCATACATCAATATCAACGAGAACTTATCAAAAATTTAATTACGAAAGTTGCCTAAAAATCCTAGTTGTAAAAGCGGGTGCGAAAATTTTTGAACATTATTAAGTGCATGTTTCAACAGCAATTCGTTATTACTCAAATCTCTCGCAAATCATACATCTGATTTGTCATAAGATCATTAAAAAATGCAATTTATTGTTCAATCAGAATCAGCTCATTTTCTCACAATCATACAAACTATTTGGCGAGAGATATTACCAAATCCTCTAATGAGTTACTCTAACTGCTATTTGCAAAATACTGTTAAGAAATAAAATCATCGGTGTCCACAGAAACGATATTGAATAACAACAATATCTTATTGTTGAAAAATGCTAATCCCGGCGACACGAACGCCTGGTTATTCTGAACACTCCCTCACCACTTGGCCGATCGCGGAAAGGCGAAAAATAAGTCGAAAACGACTTTTGCACTGCGCCGCAACGACTATTAGGGAATTTTGGCCTCGGCTCGATTCTCTCATGAGAGGCGTATTATTCTCTTCAAGTAGACGCAGTCGTTAAATTAAGAGACAAAATGAATGAGATCGTATTTCCTCCTTCGAGTACTTGAAATTAGATTAGTTGGTATAGAAGACACGGCTGAACGAATCCCATTGTCCCAACCATGAACCGTTTGTATTAGAATATTCATGAAACACACATTTTCCTTGCAGAATGTTCATTTTTAAGAGAAAAATCAAGCAAATGTTTAAAAGGATTTAACTATTTTTTCTTGAATATTCTTGCACAAGAGTATAAACTTCCACTCATTAGCCTCAATAGTAAAAAAATTAACGAAAGTCGACTAGATGGGATTCATGGTTTCGATAGCGCCACGTAGAATTTGACGATTCTGTTGGGCACCGATTCCTTTCCCATTTCCACTATAATATTCTTTGATTATTTGTTTAAACGCTGTTCCATACAACCTGGCAGGTTTACTCTACGAGGCTGGCACTTGCAAAGGCGAGGAACGAGTTGCTCTTCATAGCTGACGCATTCAGAAGAATCGGAACAGGTGGTTTTGGGTGTAGAATATGGTAGGAGTGCAGTAATTATGGTAAGGGTGAATGGATTGTGATCATAGCTGTGCAGAGCTGGCGGCGCTTGTCCACCCCCGTCCACCCATGAACCCCGGGTCATGGCCAAAAAATCGATGGTAGGTCATGGGTAGGTCAAGACTAAGTACTGTACCAATCAATAGTACAGTACTTCCTGATACCGTATAAAGCTACCGTAACCCCGATTGCCGCGAACTGAATTTTTCAAAAATTCAAAATACCGTACCCTAATTAAAAAGTTAAGTAGTACCATATCCAATCGATAGTACAGCACCACCAAATACCGTATCCTACTACCGTAATCCCGACTATCACGAACTAACTTTATTTATAAGATGTCCTGGTAACGGGTACAATCGGTCTAGTATCGTGAACGATCGATTATACAGTACCCAACTGACTACCGTAACCCAGTTCCTTGGGTCAGATCTAGTTCTTTGTGTCAAACATTTTTCTAAAAATTAAAAATCATTTTATAAAAATCTTAAATAAATCATAAATTGGTTCCACACTAATTAGAGTTACGGTAGGATATTTCAAAATAATTTTATTATCGATTTAGGATTTTTAGAAAAATGTTTGACCCATGGAACTAGATCTGACCCAAGGAACTGGGTTACGGTAGCCAGTTGGGTACTGTATAATCGATCGTTCATGACACCAGACCGATTGTGCCCGTTACCAGGACATCTTAAAAATAAAGTTAGTTCGTAATAGTCGGGATTACGGTAGTGGGATACGGTATTTGGTGGTACTGTACTATCGATTGGATATGGTACTTTAACTTTTTAATTAGGGTACGGTATTTTGAATTTTTGAAAAAGTCAGTTCGCGGTAATCGGGGTTACGGTAGCTTTATACGGTATCAGGAAGTACTGTACGGGGTAACCACCAAATACCGTATCCTACTACCGTAATCCCGACTATCACGAACTAACTTTATTTATAAGATGTCCTGGTAACGGGTACAATCGGTCTAGTATCGTGAACGATCGATTATACAGTAAAAAGTCAGTTCGCGGTAATCGGGGTAACGGTAGCTTTATACGGTATCAGGAAGTACTGTACGGGGTAACCACCAAATACCGTATCCTACTACCGTAATCCCGACTATCACGAACTAACTTTATTTATAAGATGTCCTGGTAACGGGTACAATCGGTCTAGTATCGTGAACGATCGATTATACAGTACCCAACTGACTACCGTAACCCAGTTCCTTGGGTCAGATCTAGTTCTTTGTGTCAAACATTTTTCTAAAAATTAAAAATCATTTTATAAAAATCTTAAATAAATCATAAATTGGTTCCACACTAATTAGAGTTACGGTAGGATATTTCAAAATAATTTTATTATCGATTTAGGATTTTTAGAAAAATGTTTGACCCATGGAACTAGATCTGACCCAAGGAACTGGGTTACGGTAGCCAGTTGGGTACTGTATAATCGATCGTTCATGACACCAGACCGATTGTGCCCGTTACCAGGACATCTTAAAAATAAAGTTAGTTCGTAATAGTCGGGATTACGGTAGTGGGATACGGTATTTGGTGGTACTGTACTATCGATTGGATATGGTACTTTAACTTTTTAATTAGGGTACGGTATTTTGAATTTTTGAAAAAGTCAGTTCGCGGTAATCGGGGTTACGGTAGCTTTATACGGTATCAGGAAGTACTGTACTATTGATTGGTACAGTACTTAGTCTTGACCTACCCATGACCTACCATCGATTTTTTGACCATGACCCGGGGTTCATGGGTGGACGGGGGGTGGACAAACCTTTTGTCCACCCCCGTCCTCCTATGAACCGGGGGTCATGGATTTTCTGTCCACCCCCCTGCCGACGCCGCCGGCGTGGACAGCTATGATTGTGATCCTGGTTGTATAGCCTGTAACATAGCGAAGTAGTACGTGCCCACCAATGGATTAGCTGAAAAATTGCAGCCTTGAACCGATGAATTACTTGTTTCGTAACCTTGCTTAGGCTCGGAATAATGCTTTGTTTCAATAAATATTGGGGTGTCCGGAAAGTTCGTATATTTTTTTGTTTTTATTTTTTATTCAATGCTTTACAGTATAGCGCCAATGTTCCTGGTTCTCGATGCAAATTTGTTCGCAAGCATTCTAACAAAAAGCACAAATCCACAGCGCTCACGAGTGACGAAACGAACGAGATTGCATGCACAGCAGCTGCTGCACAATCGAGATGGTATTAGGTTGATGCAAAACTTTCTGACTATTCAATTTTCGTAGATTCTTCCGGTGTATTTTGACTGCCTGACATTCCTGCATGGTTGTAGTTAAGGACTTGCTAGTAGACTACAATAATATGTTTTTAGCCAATACAGCTCATAGTGTGCCTGAGAAAATCATGTCCATATCAAAACGCGCAAAAATAGTGTATTTTTAGTGTTTTCGATTGAACCCTGCCCCTTGCGTAACTGTGTCCTACCGAATTAGCCAACTATATCAGTGATAGGGTAAGAGTTGCTTGTTCAGTTAATGGTAAAAAAACAGGTCTGCCACGTGTGTGAGTGAAAGGAAATAGTAAAAAGTGTCGTTTTCGGCGTTCGATTCTCTACATCCCGATTTCGAAGCACTGTAGTCCTGAACAGGTATATGAATGCGCTCCTAAATTTAACTGTATACTAGTATGGAAGGGTACTTCAGAATGTGCAACAACTTTTCTTTATTATTCGATCCGCACTTGTAAAACCCCGGAAAATGCATATTCGCAAAATCACAACTGGTGCTGACTTGTCCTTGTGAGGCATTTTCAAGTGGACGTTCGATAGCAGAACAGTTGTGCTAGGTAATTTAGAATGCCTATTATTTGTCCTTTAAAACTATGAATTGGTTAGCTGATATCGTGGTTCTCACTGGAATTATAGTCAATTCAAAATTCAGATTAATCGCGACCTTTTTAGACTTCGGGTGTGAACAGTCCTATCCCTATTGATCGAGTTGACCCAACATAGCGCTAGTAATATGATGTTCCCAAGGCCATATCAACCGCCGACAACCATTAATTGATTGACCGATTTCGAAGAACGGGAGAGGTCATTATGTCTGAACATGAAAATAGTCAGAAACTTTTGCATCAGCCTAATAAATGCGACATGCGACACTCATCGGCGATGGCTCAGTGGTCATGTTTCTGCTAATTTTCTGAGCGTTATTAAATTTTAAGTGGTGAGTCCAAGACGAATTGCAAGAAGGCACTACGTTGATAGATGTACTGTTTGTACAACACCAATCTTCCTTGAGCTCGACATAATTTCGCTCTCAACCTTTGTGACGAAACTCACAATGCAACAGCATTCACATTCGAATGAACGACGAAACGATCGAGTGAGTGAACTGCTGGGGCCAAAACAGCTGCATCCCTCGCTGTCGGAGAGTGCGATACTCATCGTCAGCACCGAGGTCATGTTGCTGCAGAAAAGATTATTTTCCCCCTTTCGATGATCGTGAGATCGTTAAAATCCGAGATCTGTGGAATTTGAACATCTGCTGAAACCCGAACTTACGAGGTCGTATCCCATTTTTCCTCAATAGCTAAGTGAAATGTGTATTCGCTTGATCGTTTTCGAATCCATGGCAGAACCAGACTGTCGCATGAACAGCCACCATTCCAATTGGAGTTCATAGTAAAATGAGAGAGTATGGGAACGAAAGAGGGTCCCTCCTCATTCACCACGCTCTATCATTTTACTATGAACTCCAATTGGTACAGGGGCAGGCCGTTGCTGCAGGCTGCACTCATCCGCGCACTCATCCGCGACAGCTTCTAGCCTTTGCAACAGTAAACATAAAAATAATTTCTTTTTCGACGAAATGTCGACTCTAAATCACGTCTATTCCAATCCTGCCACATTCTGCCTGCAGTCGCAACGCGAACTCACGGGGTTACACCTACTCGATTGATCTCGCATTCGATTGGCTGCAGTTATTGGAAAACAGCGCCCCGTGACTTCGGGCTGCGGCAGCTCTTAGTATGACGAAGCGTTCGGACTGTTCTGATTTATCTATAGAGCTAATTGTAATATACATGTGTAGCAAACGGCTTGTTTCGCATTTGGCAAATGAGTTTTCAGGGCGGCTGACAGAGAACAAGCGAAACTCCGAACTGGTTCGGAGTGTTTCAGTGTATGCCCAAGAGTCACGGACATATGCCAGTATCAATGCACTCCACTGTTCGTCGAAAAAAATAGAAACGAAACTTGTCGACCACGTTCGCAGGAGAATCTGGCGATATATCACGCCTTTCATGAGAGAATCGACCTAACCTTGGGAATGATCAAAAAATCGAAGATGTGATTTTTATGGCTTTGGCACCCCCAAAGGATACTCCTTCGAGCCCCTAAGTCTCAGTGATCCAGAATCACTTCTGGTCTCATTTCACCGTGTCGGTCAGCATGGTTACCACCTTTTTTATCTCTGTTCCTGATCATTTTTGAGAGAACTGACCCTCTGAGTGACCCCGGCTCATTTTTCGAGCTCTATCGATCTATCGAAACCGTTTCTCATGAATCGATCATTGAGCAGTGCTATATGATCAGGCATATTTCTCAAAAGTGTAGGAAGAGTCGTGGCTTAAATTTTCCCATAAGATAGAACGAATCAAGAGCTATCGAATAAGTGGTTTACCAAAAAAATACGGGCACAGTGGTGGTAGTGACATGCGTTTTAGTTTTCCCGATCATTTGAAGTCATTTTTCATCTCATCAGACCACTCAATTGCGAGCGCTCCGAGACAAATGAAATCATTTTCGCTTACTCTTGATATGTTTCATCAGTCTATGAAATGCACAGGAGCGTTTGACTATTTGATAAAATTCTGAAACCTATCAGAAAGCTGGACAAGTGAGAGAATTTTTTTTTTGGTAAACCACTTATTCGATAGCTCTTGATTCGTTCGATCTGATGGGAAAATTCAAGCCACGACTTTTCCTACACTTCTGAGAAATATGCCTGATCATATAGCACTGCTCAATGATCGATTCATGAGAAACGGTTTAGATAGATCGATAGAGCTCGAAAAATGAGCCGGGGTCACTCAGAGGGTCAGTTCTCTCAAAAATGATCAGGAATAGAGATACACGCATTTAAAGTTGGGAACCAGGCTGATCGACCCGGTGCCATGATACCAGAAGTGATTCTGGAGCACTGAGACTTAGGGGCTCGACGGAGCATCCTTAGGGGGTGCCAAAACAACTGCCACCTAGAATCATGATTTTTTCTCCATTCCCATGAAAGCTCATTCTAGCTCGATTCTCTCGTGAATGCCGTGATATTAATAGTTGATCGATCATTGAAATTTCCCACCGACTATCGTAAATTGGTTTTGCAGCAGTTTCCCTTCAATTCGAGTTGTCCTGCAGAAGACACGTGTAATCCAGCTGAGGTTATACTTACAGCATATAGGGCGCTAGGTCGGATGAAAACCCATCGGATGAGAACCAAAAAAATACCCTTCTTCAGCATCTTCACAGTAGGTTCCCAAAATGCCAAAAATGCTTCTGTGAAAGTTCTAGAAGGGAAAATTTTTTGGTTCTCATCCATTGGATTCTCATCCGACGTAGTAACGCAGATAGAGGGATCACGTCTTTAAAGGCTCATATAACATACTATCTGTGAAAATCAGCTTATTTCTGAAATTCGATCCGAATCCGCGCGCGCTGCGGCAGAGATCTTGAAAAAAACTACAGTAATCCTCGAAAATTTTTATATCGATCCCAATGACTGCGGCGGTAGGGGCGCTGCGTTCCTTGACAAATTCTAAGACTTTTTTACTCTGGGGGAAAGAAAGGCGCAATTTAAAATTATTTTCTGGAAGGAAGTAAAAATGAATTATAAATATAATAAAACTTTTCGGTTACTGTAAGTGAGTGCAAATGCTGGACGACTTTTCCTAATTGATGTAGCATTGTTTAAAATCGATTTTTAGGCTGTGTTACATCTATTGGGTACAACCAAACTTTGCACTCACTTACAGTAACCCACAAATTACACCCTAATTCGTTTATAAATCATTTTGATTTCCTTCCAGAAAATTTTAAATTGCGCCTTTCTACTGAAAGATGTATCGAATGAAGCAGAACCTATATCATCAATAATATTTGCGAGAGTTCTTGAAAAATTTCTGGGGAAATGCATTAATGTCCGAACTAAAAGTGGAATTATCGATTTCCGGCTTCGGATGGAATCTGATCAAAAAATTCCCCGGAATAAAAAAAGTCTTAGAATTTGTCAAGGAACGCAGCGCCCCTGCCGCCGCAGTCATTGGGATCGATATAAAAAATTTCGAGAATTACTGTTGTTTTTTCAAGATCCGCGCCGCCGCGCGCGCGGATGCGGATCGAATTTCTGGCGATGCTCGTCTGTTGCCCTCTTCGAGGCCGACCTATTGGTGAAGTCAATAGGAATTCAAAATTTGGGCCTGTGCCAAGTCTACCTCGATTCTGTCAGATAGTGTGTTATATAACTCACTACTCAATTATCCTGAATAAGTATATTTCACGGGTTTTTTTCCAGCTACAAGAGTAGGGTTTTAACTTTTCCTATACCGATCAATCACCCGGGCAACCTCACATCACCTGCTCCTCAAATGTGAAGGAAGAGAGATTGAGTTGTGAGTTGTGAAAACAGCTTTCAATATTTGGCAAGATAGAAGAAAATGCGGCAATCATTATACGCGTGAATCTACGCAGCATGGTCCTGTCTAGTCTACTCCCCGGTGACATTTTTTTGATTTTGCCTAATTCTCACTCATGCAAATTATAAATCGCTTCAGCCCTGATTGTTCCGGCAAGCGCATTCCTCTTCGAAAACCAAGACCTACTGTTTAGAAATACTGTAACACACCTATAAGTACTGCGATAAATCACAACACCCCGTCTACCGTAATCTTTCCTCACCCTGTATCCGGTAGTTGTGGTTCCGACTCGGATCTGGTCAGCGGCATGTGTATACACATTGAAATGCACGAAACCGCCGTTCACCTTTAATCCATTTATTTATATAGCCATAACAAAGGCACACTTTAGAGACTCGCATTCACAATGAAGTGGTGGGGTGTAGTAGTGGATCTAGATCATACTCTACACAATATATTATGACGCGCGACTTAGGTCGGGCTATTGATACGTGAATTTAGCGGGTTCTCGAAATATCATAGCGAAGTTAGATTAGAGAAAGGAGCAGAGAAGGATTAAGAAAGTATTACTGATAGTAGGAAAAGAAGTGTCTATGCTTAGGTTAGTAGAGAAGAGCGAATAAAAAAGAAGAGGCGTAAACGATCATTACAATCAGTCAACAATCAATCGGGTATACGGTAGAGGGCGGGTACGGTACAATTCAATCAGTCCACGATCGCAATCCGGGCGAATCCAGTGAGCGTCTTCTCGTCGGGGACCTGGTTGAGGGCGACTCCCGAATTGAGGGCGAACGTCACGGAACGGCGCTCCTTGTTGTCGATCAACTGGAATGGAGAAGATCGATAATCTGGAGATTACTGTAGATCTTAGCTCGATTTATTTCTTATAGATATGTATTATATCAATACTGCATAGAACACTAATCATCCGAGTAAACTGGAAAGTTAGTTATCCATAGCGAGCAACACTAGCTCACAGCGTTTCGGGTGCACTCAAAATCGCACATTAAGTAACTGATTACAAAGTTAAGGGTTACGGTCGCCCGGGAACTTAAATTTTCAAAATTGCTATCACGAACTGATTGCATTTTCTTCGTTTATTTCTGTTGTTACGCTTTTATCGAGTTGGTTGACTAGTTTTACGTTCTAATGTTAATTTATAATGCTAAATGGACGCAAAAGTATGAACCTGTGATTCAGAGCTGTGATTACCAACATAAATCTCAGAAATCCTTTCGCGCGCGCTTGTATACTTTTTCTTTTTCATGGAGTTCCGTTTTCGCTTATTTTTCTTTTCATATTTCATATTTTATTTATTTTGGGGTTCGCTTACTGGCCTGCCGTGATCTGAAGGCTGAGCAGAGGTCTCATTCGACAGACTAAGGTTTGTATTTTTTACGACTTTTTTAAATGCTGAATTGTCACGCGTTCTACTAAGAGTTTATTGCACACGACATTCTCAACGAGTTACGTGTAGTTCATGTTGCCCACACGCTGTATATTTATGCCAATATATTATTTTAAATGCCCATTCCGCTAGGTGAATGTTGCGCCCGACTGTATACACCTTTCCCCCCTAAATAGTCAGTTTTGTCCTTGTTGAGGTTACGACGCTGCCCGTTCCACTGCTCGTCTCTTCGTTCACTGGTATAATTCTGTTTCATCTGTTGCAGATCAATGGCCAGAAGATTAGCAATCGAAAACTGATAATCATTTGTAAATATCCCCAAATTTGTTTTACTATGAAGTAGCTAGAATTGAAGAAAAAATAGATTTTCGCTATCATGATAGATCATTGATATCTTTTTTCTCGAGAAGATCTCTTTACTATGCAATAACGTGACTATTGCATTTGTTGTAAATAGAGCTGAATTTAATGTACATAGCACGTAATTTGTTCCATTGTTTCTCGTTGAGAAGATTTCTTGTTGTCCCATCAAAATAACCACGTGACTGAATTGTGCATAGCGAAATTAATGCGTTTTCGAAAATTACTGTGAGCAACTGAATGCAGTTGATAAAGTTGTATCCACTTTGTAATGCTTTTTGTACAATAAGCAATACAGGGAATGTCAGCAAAAGGGAAATGCACGCTCCGGGATTCGAACCCGCGACATCCCGTTTCTAAAGCAGTGATGTTGCCACTCGACTACGCGAGGCGAGGGGGAGGCGCCCTCCTCAAATCGCGCGCTCTCTCGTTTTCCTCTTTTTCTCTAGCCACTCGATGCTCTCTCGCCCAAATATCCGCGCCCGAAACGCTGTGTAGCTCACCAGGGCGAGAAAATCTTTCAAGCCAACTACAGTTTTACGTTTCAAAAGATTAAGATACCCGAACCAGGATAATTCCAGAACTAAATCCAATTGGTTCATTTTTTTAACTTGTTCTATAATATTAGGGTGTCCCATAAGTTCTTAGAATTTTTTTTCGGAGAAACGTAAAATCCGCCGTAGTGATTATAGATCCAAAGTGTCAATACTATTGAGTAGAGCAACCATTGACCAATCACACAAGCCACGGAATTTGCATCAGCTGCTCTCCCGTGTTTTCAACAAAAGTATATGTAATGGGTACTCAGGTCAATCAACCTCAAGTTTTCATCAATAATATTTTTCCTGGACAGGACCGCGAAGGTTTTGTAACTCTGATCAACTAAATTGAAAATAGAATATCCCATAATTCTTCCAGTGTGTCGCACTTGTGAAACTAATTTGTATTTTATGATCGCTAGCATTCATAACTGATCACAATCAAACGCAAATGCAGCGGTTTTTTCTTTGTGCGATCAAAACGAACACTAATTTGAAAAGGCGCTATTTGGAGATATTTCGTGGTACTCCATGTTACGATTTATATGGAACATTAAGCGAGCTTGGTGGGAAATATAAGAACAATTATTTGTTTGATCATGAAATTTCATCGAAAAAGTGGAAAGTATGGTTCATACATTTTTAGTATTTTTGTTTGTTGGAGATACAGCAGTGGACCGATTTCTTCCATATTCAGTATATATATATTAAGTAATTAAAGCATGATAAATCTGTGAAGAAACTAAGATGATTGCATTAAAAAGAAGCCGCGCGCAACGAAAACAATTTTGACGAAAACGAGAATGTGGGTCACTACAGTACCTATTACATTATATTTTGTTTAAAAAAATGGGAGAGCAGCTGAGGTAAATTCCATGGCTTGTGTGATTGGTCAATGGTTACTCTACTCAATAGTATTGACACTTTGGATCTATAATCACTACGGCGAATTTTACGTTTCTCCGAACAAAAATTCTAAGAACTTATGGGACACCCTATTATATGTATTTTCCCGTAACATCCACATCCATCGTACCGAGTGAAACATATCGCATTTTAGCACACTCGAATCACACAACAATCTAGTATGGACACCATTGAAAATGCACATAGTGTATCGTCTTTGACTATTCTTTTGCATTTCACAACCCAAATTTCGCAAAAAATCGAAAACCACCCTCTTACAGTATTCCAACCGTACCTTCTGGAGATTGGCGGTTACGATGATCAGATCGCGGCGATCGATAAATTCGGCGGTGGCCAACTCATGCACGATGCCTTGCACCGAATCGCTTCCTGAGAAGAATCTGGTAAGTAATCGATCGATATATCGCGGATCGGTACTATATCACCCGCTATGGGAAGTGACCATTGGATCCCTTCTCCCCCTATTCTTGCTTAGAACCTAACTTAGACTGCTCAGGCTTAGGATAATATTTCTTAGAGATTTCCTTCGACTGTTTCGGCTCGGGTTTCGGTTGCGTAAGCCTAGGTACATCCGAACTAGGCCCCCCGCTCACCACTCCAGAAGTCGATCTTGACGTCATTCAGCTCGCCAGCTTCGTTACGCAAGCGAAGTACCTGCAGGAGAAGGACGCCGTCTTTATTTGTAACACTCGGTCGGATGAGAACTATGACATAATCGGACGAGAACTTTGACGTCATCGTTCTTAGACTCCACAACAGGGCTGTGCAAAATCAAATTCGTAAAATTTTTCAATTGCCTGCCACTCCCTTCGTAGGAATGCAGGGACAGTAGTTTATGTTTAGACGTGTAGATATTGAAGAGGGGAATCGAAAAATACCCCTAATCGATGTTTCAACTCCAAGCAGTAATTAGTTATTTAACTTTTTTACGAAATTTTACGACTCGTAAAATTTTACGAAAATTTTCGTAAAAAATGTCAATAACTCAATAATGACATTTGCTAAAATAGTAAGTAGGGGTATTATTAGGACCGTATTCCGATTATCTATAAGAATGTAACTAAATATCTAGTGAATATCATCCTGGAAAAAAGTTAGATACGTTTTTACGAAATTTTACGTGCACAGCCCTGCTCCACAATTCGAAGTCGAATGCAATTTCGCAATCGCGTCCCCCTTCCTCGGATTTCGCAATATGTGTGGAGAGGTGATTGCAAATTCGCAATTCGACTTCGAATTAGCAACACAAATCGTTCTCATCCGACCGAGTGTCTTATTTCTTTTAATTCACCCATACAAAACTTCTCCACAACTACACTGTTCCAATAGACGGCGATTTCGTACAACATGTGAAACGTGACACCGTCAATAGAGAATTTTTTGGTTAATACGGAATCTATTGAAATTTTTTTTCTCATGCCGGACAAATGGGTAAAAAGTGAGATATCAACTGTTGCTGAAGTGTACAGCCTTACCATTGATCCCTTGCAGAACAAGTTATCTTTACTCCCTACGTTAAACTCGTAACTATCAATCGTTTCCTCCACCACCCATCAGTTCTCGTATCTTCTCACCAGATTAATCACGTTTCCCTCCAATCCCTTGAATGATGTAGCTGCAGCTGGCTTGCACACGTCCTTCTCCTCGTCAGAACTGGCGCTGCACAGGAAAGAGTTTTTTTTTTGTTTTTTTTAATTTTTACCCGCCGAACTCCTACATAATAGCGATGTCGTGCGGGGCATTGCAAAGATTTTTCTATATTTTGTTCAATAATGATATCCTAAATAAGACAGGTATCAATTCTGCAGGCCTAATGCTTATCGAGCTCTTGCACCGCACGAAACACCCTGGCGAAAATCAGCCAAAAACCACAGAATGCAATTTTCATGTCGGGATCACAAAGTGCGATTTAATGACGTTTATTTCATTTTGATTTTTTTTACTTTAGCGCGTTGAGCATTTCTTAACGACAATTATTTGAAGCGATCGCCACCTAGGATGCAAACGGACGTCGTTGTATCCAGATACGCTAGCGCATATTTATTTTATTCTTCCAAGGAAGTATCAGTACTGTGAGAACAGAATGCGTAGTCCGTGGTGTGGTGGGCGAGAGCTATCACATTTTGTTGTGTTGTATTACTCGCGGAACTTTTTTTCTCCCGTGTTCCGCGAGTAATACAACAAAATGTGATAGCTCTCGCCCACCACATCACGGACTACGCATTCTGTTCTCACAGTATATATGGCCACCGCCCTCCCATCTCCCCGTCTTAAAAACATCATACGCCGCGCCGAATTTAACGAGCAGAATATGACAGCTTAGAATTTGGAAACTTGCTGGAATTAAGAAAAAATGAAGAAAAAACAAGCTCACGCATTAGCGGGCGAGCCATACTCGAACTCCCAGTTACTGTCGGGGGCCTTCTCCATATTGCCCGAAGCCTCCTGCCAATTATCGATTTGTTACTGTTTTCTGCATTTTGAACTACAAGACTACTGTTAAATATTGAGTTCACTCATAAATGGAGCCGATCTTAAATTCGAGCGTGCGCGGAATTTGCTGGGCGTATCTCTACTACTGAAACCCTCCCCACTCCTACCTACCGTATCCTACCGCACAATCTTGTGCGGATTGTGGTATACTACCGTAACCCCTTGCCAAATCTTACTACCATGTCATACCGTAACCCTCCCCCACATCTCCATACCGTATCCTACCGTACCTCCTTCTGTGGGTTTTGAGCGTGGCTGGAGACGGGAATTGCGCCCAAGTTCTTGATCAGCGAATGCCAGAGGTGCTTCTTGTCCTTGGCCTGCAAAAAGTGAGGGTAATATTATTTCAATCATTTTTCAAAAACAATTTATTTCTAATAATAACATGTGTTGTGTCCATGGCCCTTGTTATCCGGTGTAGGGAGGGCGCGCATGTGAATAAAATCAAATGTTTATTAACAACTAATAAATAGGACGAAAATAGACAAGAGGAGACAGGTCACCATCCGGCGCTAGGGCTAAAGGAACAACTGAGGAGAGAGGTGAGGGAAGGGCCTCTCTCGAGAAATGAGAGAGCGCGCGCGAGTAGGAGAGTGCAGAGAAACGAGACGGCGCGCGTGAGCTAACAAACACGTACACAAGTGAGGGAATGGGAATTACCGTAATTCTAATTGAGTGCGAACGAATGAATTACAAAACGAGTTTTCCATGTATAGGAATAATGAAATTACTTATTAGTCTAATTCCTATGCACCAACATGAATCGATTCCTGTTTCAAGTAACCGTCAAGAAGACAGCGTCTAGCCATATTATGGTCGTGGATTGGATGAAGTCATAAAAAATGTAAATCCTACCTTGCTGAGGAACCTGTACTTGAGCAGCTCGGTGGCGGTGGGTCGTTTAGCCGGATCTTTCTGAAAATATAGAGGTCATAAAAAGCGAAAAACATCATAAACGTAGGCACTGGATCGCCTGCGCATGCGGTTTGAAATCTGAGCCACCCCCGTCTTCCCCAAGCCGTTTTGACACGGGTTTCCTTAAAAGTGTAGGAAAAATGGCTCGTTTGGTTACTAGAAAATATTTTGTGCCTCCGATTTTGAATTAGCTTTGTTAATGCATAGCATTGGAGGTCACAAGAAGGTTAATCCAGTCAGTTTGGTGAAATCTGCACATTATCGATTTTTGTGATCTACCACTGGAAATTGACGTAAATCATTCAATTTTCATCCTACAGCGAACTTTTTTTTTATAATTTTGTTCGTCTTCGAGAGATCTACAACTTCCTCAACGTAGGACCAACGGCCAAATCACATCTTCATAGCGAAAATTGCGAAAAACTGATTTTCGTAATGAGAATATCGATTTTTTTTGGAGTCGTATACCAAAAACACCATCACTTTTATTTCACCGGCGTATTCTCTGAACAAAAATGGGTGATGTTTATGTTGAACACTTTTCGTATTACTGGCTTCGCAATATCGATTTAGTAAGAGAGTTCATCTCCTGTTCTGGACTTCGTCGAATTTTGGAAAAAATCAGTTTTTTGGTCGTATCTTGGTTCAAACTAATGCAATCGAGCTTTTCAAAAAGAGAAATCTGTAGCTCTCGAAAATGCGCAAAAGTTTGTTTCAGTGGACTTAAGCGATGGAATTTGTCGTTTTCTCGTTATTCAAGGAATACTCTCCAAATCGCTAACAAACGGTAATTTTCACTGTTCAGATCGAACGATTGACACTCTTTGAAGTAGTCATACACATTTTAGACGTTTTTAGACTTCTCTTAAATGCGGTGTTCACTATCAGTAGGCAAAATCTTGGTCATTCAACATTATGCGGGATAACTTTATCCTACATTTCAATGTTCAGGAAAAAATAAATACGAAAATGTGATAATCATGTTAAATTAACATTCCACTCACCAAAATATACTTGAATACTGCAAGCAATGTGTAAAATGTGTGTGACTACTTCAAAGAGTGTCAATCGTTCGATCTGAACAGTGAAAAATTACCGTTTGTTGGCGGTTTGGAGAGTATTCCTTGAAAACGACAAATTCCATCGCTTAAGTCCACTAAGACAAACTTTTGCGCCTTTTCGAGAGCTACAGATTTCTTTCTTTGAAAAGCTCGATTGCGTTAGTTTGAACCAAGATACGACCAAAAAACTGATTTTTCCAAAATTCGACCGAGTCCAGAACAGGAGATGAACTCTCTTACTAAATCGATATTGCGAAGCCAGTAATATGAAAAGTGTTCAACATAAACATCACCTATTTTTGTTCAGAGAATACGCTGGTGAAATAAAAGTGATGGTGTTTTTGGTATACGACTCCAAAAAATCGATATTCTCATTACGAAAATCAGTTTTTCGCAATTTTCGCTATGAAGACGTGATTTGGCCGTTGGTCCTACGTTGAGGAAGTTGTAGATCTCTCGAAGACGAACAAAATGAAGAGTTCGCTGTAGGATGAAAATTGAATTATTTTCGTCAATTTCCAGTGGTAGATCACAAAAATCGATAATGTGCAGATTTCACCAAACTGACTGGATTAACCTTCTTCTGACCTTTAACCATGTCGATGAACCAAGCTTAATCAAAATCAGAGGTACAAAATATTTCTAGTAGCCAGAGTTCCTACACTTTTACAGGAAACCCGTGTTGACATCCCTAATGCCTAGTTCGAACCATCTCAACCAGGAGACAACTTCGGCCGCAATTCTTCGATATTTGGCCCACCCCCCTCCCCTTCATTTCTCATTCCCTCCATCTAGCAAAGGAGTTGTGAGACCGACAATCAAGGTGATTTACCTAGAAATGAGAGGAAGGGAGGTTGTGGGCCAAATATCTAAGAAGTGCCGCTTCAGGACTTCTTCGTTTTCTGGCCGACCGAATGTCCACTCCCACCATAATTTCCTATCCCTTCCTTCTCATGAGGGGTTTTAAGACCGAAAAACGGGAGGTATCTATAAATGAATGGGGGCAGAAAGATAGAAGGGGTGAGGGTTTCCGGGAACCAAAGAAGTGTCGCAGTTCCTGGAACTAGGTCTGATCAGATCCGACCTAGTCCCGCGGCTCCATCCCCCATTATCACCTGCAGGCAGTCCGTGATGAGCGTGCGGAAGCTCTGGCCGTATGCCTTGTACTGGTCCTGCAAACCCATATTTGAATAAAAAACATTATTATAACTTATGTAATTAGTCAAACAATATAAAACAATGACGAAAACAACAACAATAACAACAAAAACAAGCCTCCATATAGGCGTTCGTCTCCAGATTGGGCGGGTCGTTGTGGAGCGTGAGCATGAACACCTACAAGCTCATTTTTAGCACTTCTACAATTATGCAAAAAGTGAAGTAGAAATTGTTATTTATAAATTCAAAAGCTAAGGTATTAGGTTGATGTATAAGTTTTTTTTCCAATTTTGAAGGTGCAGTTCAAAGTCACCTAATAAGCGCCATTCAAATCCTATTAGTGCAAATCCGTAGCATAAGCTAAAGGTATAGTTCGCACCATGTCCGAATTGTGTCAAGCGTTTAAATCATACAAGAAATCGAACGTTAACCACGAGTGAATTTCTCAATACATAACACATTCACCTTTAATTTTCGCCATTATGTCTCTCAAATCTACTCCTCCCTAACTGTCGATCACAAAATCAATACTACCATGTTCCTCCCCTCTTACAGTGCTTCTTCCCTTTCTACCCTATTCCTCCCGTCTTACCGTACCTTCATGGCCGAGTAGTTGGAGTAAGGCGACTTGCCCGTAGCCAACTGGATGGCGAGGATGCCCATCGACCAGATATCAACCTGATTTTTTATTAATTATAAAAAATATTCGAAAGACAATCATAGCTCTCTCCGTTCCTTTAATTTATTTACTTATTTTCCGTACAACAGGAGTACTTCAGCAATCAGGTTACGATAATTTGCATTACGATTGTTCCATAGTGTGATACTATATCTCACAATGTTTAACAGATGAGAGACTATCTAAAATTGTTCGAAATTCAGGGCAATCTTTCTTCCAGGGTTGGCAAAAAAAGTCTGAACAGGTCGGTTAATCGTGCGCAATGAGTCGGAGTTAAAAAATGCTCTCTCGCTTTCTGGGACTCCCCAAATTGAAATGTGCGCCAAACTTTCAACAACGCAACGAAACATAGGTCAAAGTTCGGACTCTCAGAGTATTGGACTCGGCGTCGGACTATTTTTTAAAAATATTTTTGCCAACCCTAGCTTCTTCATTCTGCATATTTTCAGGGCCGGTTGAGTGGCAAAAGAGTGTATAAAATGAATCGACTGTGGTATCATTTTTCTAACGCTATTGCTCACCTTGAAGTCATAGCCGGACACTTCGCCGGTCACTTGCTCCACCATCTCCGGAGCCATCCTGAAAATGTAGTGCTTATATTACCGTCTTTAATCCACTCAGAAACAGACAAAGAACAACCGGTCAACCTTTAGCTTTAGCGCTATGCAAAACTCAGCCTATGCCAACAATTTTTTTCATGCAGCTGTAGAATCAGACTCATAGCAAAGATGGAATCGGACCACAGCAACCCACTACAGTATCCCCACCGTGCCCAAAACTAACTCACCAGCTGGGCGTGCCCACGCACGTGTGACGGACCTTCACTCTGCAATATGTCAAGGTTAGAAAAATAGCAAATTGGCCTTCTCAGCACTTTTTACTCGTCTTAAGTCTGCGTCAAGAAAAAAGGAGACGGAAAGATTTCGTTCTTCATAAAGGATCTTAAGTTCTGCTATAGAGACACGCAAGCATCTCCAAACAATACACCCTAACCTAAGAGTATCGATAAGGATCAGTTTCGCGCAGTGCCAGACAAGCCTGGGTCTACTTAATCCATTTCCGACGGCTTGGACACTAGACTCGCTTGCTCTTCGTTTGCGTACCAGCATTCAGACAATAGTATTGATAATACGTCGGATGAGAACTATTGCGTCATGCAGTCTTTGATGTATCAAAGGTGACATGACGTCATAGCTCTCATCCGACCTAGTTCCATAGCATTACCTGGTGAGGTCTCCCGACGCGGCAATCCTTGCAGACAAGCCGAAATCGGCGATCTGCGGAGTGCCGTCGTCAGCCAGAAGGATGTTGGCAGCCTGAATCGCAAAATTAAAGGGCATGAAAGGGGGAAACAGTTTTAGATAGAGCCAGCGCCCGCAAGAGAGTGAGACAAGACTTTGCTATTTTTGGACAACCACCGTGGGGAGTATCGTAAGTTTCAAATGCTAAGCATCGCTAATACGGTGTTTAGTGTACTATCGTCCAGAGCCGAAACAAAATATTAGCTGTACCTATATAATCATTTACTGTGAGAATAGAAAGCGTAGCAAGTTGGTGTGCCTCGGTGCACAAAGGAATCAGCAGAACGGAACGGAACGCTAAATGTACGGTAGCTGCCTGTCGTGCTGTGCCTTGTGCTGTGCGTGCAGGCACAGCATGACAGGTAGCTACCGTGCATTTAACGTTCCGTTCCGTTCTGCTGATTCCTTTGTGCACCGAGGCACACCAACTTGCTATTCTCACAGTATTCTAAATTTCCCACTTTCTCTCAGTATATTACTGAACGCTATATTAATCTACTAAGCAAAACAGGCAATTCGCAGAACCCTTTGTTTGCGTTTGATAAATAGAGAGAAATATAAGACGATAGCAATAATAAGCGTAATGGATTACTTTCTTACAATATTAGAATCCCAAAAATAGGAAGCTAAGTTGAAGCCGCGCAACAGCACTAACCCACCGTGATCTCTATCATTTTCGTATATTCAATTTGCCTCAACTTATTGCCGTTCTTTTTAAAATCTATCGTAATTACGACTAGACGCCATCATCGCCGAGGAACATCTTCGGCCTTCCTAGTTCTACCACTCCTTCATGCTTACTAATTACCCTGCTTTCACCTTGATGTCCCTGTGAATCTGCCCGTTCGAGTGGAAATACTCCAGACCCTTGAGCACCTGCCAATTAGTACGTAATTAATTACTCATTAGAAGATGCTAATTAGCAAAATAAATCAATCAATAATCATCACTCACCCCCTTGAGCACGGTGGCGATGGTGGTCTCGTCGAGGACTCCGTACGTCGCGTTCTCCTCCCCGATTGCCTTGATTAACAATAGATTAATTAATGAAACTAATTAGCTAAATGATAGATATAATTAAAATAGAACATTCATGGAAGAAATTATTACTGTGAGAATAGAAAGCGTAGTCCGTGGTGTGGTGGGCGAGATTTAGTGCATTTGTTTCTAAATATACGCGAAACGCGGAGGAAAAATGTTCCGCGTATGCTTAGACACAAATGTACTAAATCTCGCCCACCACACCACGGAATACGCTTTCTATTCTCACAGTAGGATAAGAACAAGATATAGAGATCAATAGAAAATAAGCATTCCACTAAAATATATAGACCTTATTTTCACCTAGTGCACGTTATTCCCTAGAAGTGTGGTTCTATTCTCCCATCGCGACAGTTAAAAAGCCCTTCGAACTAGCTACTCTACGCCAACTCGGGACAAGGCATCCATGATTCTGTAGTACCCCCTCCCTACCGTACCTTGATCTTTCTCTTCACGATGTCCTCAATTGATCCGTATGAGAGCAGGCGCATGATTACCCAGAGCTCCTGAAATATAGAGATTTAAAATGCATAAAATTGATAAATACTCAGAAAAAGTTAAGAATTAATTAGATCTAAATAAATAATATTTTTTTACTATCAAACCTCCTCGACGACGAACGATGTGTGGTAGTTGACGACGTTCGGATGGGAGCAGAGAGACATCGCCTGAAAATACTACTTTTATATATATTAATATTAATAAATCGAGAAAAGTATAAGCGCTATGTAGGATGGTTAAAAGCTGGGAAATTGCCCAAAGAGTCAATGAGAATTGGGGATGAAAAATATTATTCATATAAGTAATAATATTTATATTATAATGTCGAGTTCTCGTTTCACAGTTATCACAAGCGCAATCACAATCGTCTCAAGCAATGATTGCTATCTTCTAAAGGAAATAAAATCAATAAAAAAACAAAGATCAAATGTCAAACTGCACATACGTGTATCTCTTGTCTGAGCTCATCCACACTCGACTGGCAGTTCTCCAGATTGATGCACTTCACCGCGCATCGCTCGTTGCGAGGAATGCACTTAGCCTTCAATTACAATATTATTATTATAAAATATTTAAAGTTAGTACGAGCAGAGGACGAAATCCTACTTGTACGCGTTGCCAGTGCGTCGCGTGTACAAAAGTGAGAGAGTGCTGGATCAGGCAACTTCAACCTGATCCTTTCCGGTAATCCCCTACCTAGTAGGGCTAATAAATATTTATTTTTCGCATTTTTTCATACCTAAAATCACTTAAAGTTTCCCAACACCCATGAAAATAATTTGAACTGGCGGGAGTACCCTGATCACGACAAAACGAGCGAGATAGTGTGTAAAAGAGAGAGTGCGGGCGTGATCAGGCAACTCAGAATGAAACTTTGCGGCTCTACGTTGTTGCTAATATTGATTTTCTATTATTTTAATTATTCCAGTTTAACTGATTAGAGCCCGTTCTACTACATTGTTAAGTAATATAGAAAGGCAATTTCAAGGGTGTTGGGTAACTTTAACTCTCAGAATTCATACCCAAAATCACTTAACTCTCAGCATGATCCATCACACCCCATTGTCAGGCAAGTGTCATCCCTCCATTAAACAAATCAATATTCCCTAATCAATAAACTAATCAATAACTGTAAACCACAATTAATAACTACTCCTCGTCTACCGTAATACCGGCTCACCCTGTATACGGTAGCGGTCGCGCCGGAGCCGATCTGATCGCCCAGGATATAATCCTTCTTGGCGCGCGGCCACGTATCGTGCTGGTTTACCATCTGTGGAGCAATCGATATTACAGTAATCTTTGAAACAGGAGATACGGTAGCCCTTAAAAACGAGAAACATCCGTGATAATTAATCAATATCAAGAGACAACGGGATGTGCGGTGTCAAATTAACTTGAATTATTCTCTGGGCTCATGCTAAGGGTAATACAGAGGTATCATGATAGTTTTACTAGAAAAAAAACTGCATACCGGACAAGAGAAGGAGAAGAGCCAAGCGTATTCCCACGCACAACCGATCAGGAAGAGTGGAATGAATGGAAATGATGAGAGCGCACGTTCTCGCAATCTGTTGACAATTCGAAAATATGTAAAAGCGCACATTAGAGCGAGTCGGTTTCGGGCAATTCTCATTTTTCGCACGTCCGTTTCGGGCCTCTCTCCCTCTCATTCCTCGCTCACGGAGCCCTGTGACAATTATCTCGTATTGTTCGCGTGAATCTGCGCTGCATGGTCTAGTCTACACCCCGATGACGATTTCTTGATTTTAGCTAATTCTCCCTCATGTGAATTATAAAATTATTCAGCCCTGATTGATCTGTCAAGTATATTCCGCTTCTAAAATCAAACTCTATTGCTGCCATAGAACTACTGTAACACACCTACAAGTACTGCTGTCAATCACAAAACCCCGTCTACCGTAATCTTTCCCCACCCTTTATCCGGTAGCTGTGGTTCCGACCCAGTGGCACGTATATACGCATTGACGTGCTCGCAACCAGCATTCAGTATTAATCGATTTATTTCTCTAGCCATAGTAAAGGTACACTTTAGAGACTTGCACTCACAATGAAGTGGTGGGGTGTAGTGGTGCATGGTGTAGTGTGGGATGCGTGGAGCGGGGGCGACGTATGTTAGCTCGCAGCAGAGAAGGATTAAGAAAATACTATTACTGATAGTAGGAAAGAAGTGTCTATGCTCAGATTAGTAGAGAAGAGAAAAGGGGGTAAATGATCATTACAATCAGTCAACACTCTATCGGGTGTACGGTAGATGGCGGGTACGGTACAATTCAATCAATCCACGATCGCAATCTGGGCGAATCCAGTGAGCGTCCTCTCGTTGGGGACCTGGCTGAGGGCGACTCCCGAATTGAGGGCGAACGTCACGGAACGGCGCTCCTTGTTGTCGATCAACTGGAATGGAGAAGATCGATAATCTGGAGATTACTGTAGATCTGAGCTCGAATGATTTCTTATAGTTATGAATTCGATCAATACCATAGACCACTGATCATCCGAGTAAACTCTGAAGTTAGTTATCCATAGCGAGCAACACTAGCTCACAAGGGCGAGAAAATTGTCCAAGCCAACAACATTTCCAGAGATTAAGATACTCGAACGGCAATAATTGCAAAAATACAGCTGGTTTATTTTCTCAACTTCTATTTATTTTCTCGCAATCCCCACAAATATCTCGCATTTGGAGCACACTTTAAACACCCAACAACCTATTGTAGTATGGACAACATCGAAAATGCGCATATTGTTTCGCCTTTGACTTCTGTTGCACTTCACAACCCAAATTTCACTAAAAATCAATAACCATTCAATATCTTACAGTATTCCTACCGTACCCAGAGATGAAAAGGGTATCGCCGGATTCATGGCCGAATGGCCTAAGGCGCTTGCATTTATGGAACATGGTAGGAAACGTGAGGTCTGGTTCGAATCCTACCATACATAAACACGTTCGCCAAGCTTAGAGGAATGCCTGTTTAATTTCTCAAAAATTGGGCAAAAGTTGCAAAAGGAATTGCACCGGGTGGGATTTGAACCACAGCCGGGGAATCATACCATGTTTGATAAATGCAAGCGCCTTAGACCACTAGGCCATGAACTCTAACGTCGTCCCAGCACATGTATTTCATCTCTGACCGTACCTTCTGGAAATTTGCGGTTACGATGATCAAGTCGCGGCGATCGATAAATTCGGCGGCGGCCAACTCATGCACGATGCCCTGCACCGAATCGCTTCCTGTGAAAAATCTGATAAGTAATCCATCGATATATCACGGATCGGTACTGTATCACCCGCTATGGGAAGTGACCATTGGATCCCTTCTCCCTCTATTCTTGCTTAGAATCTAACTTAGACTGCTCAGGCTTAGGATAATGTTTCTCAGAGTTTTATTTCGACTGTTTCGGCTCGGGTTTCGGTTGCGTAAGGCTAGGTACATCCGAACTAGCCCCTCTCCGCTCACCACTCCAGAAGTCGATCTTGATGTCAGTTAGCTCGCCAGCTTCGTTGCGCAAGCGAAGCACCTGCAGGAGAAGGACGCCGTTTTTATTTGTAACACTAGGTCGGATAAGAACGATAACGTCATCGGATGAGAACTGTGACGTCAGTGTTCTTAGGCTTGGCAATTTGAAGTCGATTGCGAATTCACAATCACCTCCCATTCCTCTGATTTCGCAATATGTGTGGAGAGGTGATTGCAAATTCGCAATTCGACTTCGAATTAGCAACACAAATCGTTCTCATCCGACCGAGTGTCTTATTTCTTTTAATTCACCCATACAAAACTTCCCCACAACTACACTGTTCCAATAGACGGCGATTTCGTACAACATGTGAAACATGACACCGTCAATAGAGAATTGTTTGGTTAATACGGAATCGAATTTTTTTTCTCACGCCGGACAAATGGGTAAAAAGTGAGAGCGCATCCGTCGATATCAACTGCTGCCGAAGTATATAGCCTTACCATTGATCCCTTGCAGAACAAGTTATCTTTACTTCGTACGTAAAACTCGTAACTATCAATCGTTTTCTCCATCATCTCCTAGTCCTCCCATCAGTCTACTGTATCCTCTCACCAGGTTAATCGTGTCTCCCTTCGGCAATCAATTCTACCGTACCCTCTCACCAGATTAATCACGTTTCCCTCCAATCCCTTGAATGATGTATCTGCAGCTGGCTTGCACCCGTCCTTCTCCTCGTCAGAACTGCCGCTGCAGAGGAGATTTTTTTTAAAATTTTTACCCGCCGAATTCCTACATAATAGCGATGTTGTACGGGGCATTGCAAAGATTTGTCGGCACTTTCCTACTTCCGCGCCAGGCTCCTCCCCCTTCCCTCCCTTCGCGCTCTCTGACCAGCCTCTCCCCCCTCCCCTCTTGCCCGCCCCTCGTCCCCCCCCTCCCACTTGGCGCGCCCCTCGCTCCCCTGCCCGATAGGAGAGCACTCCCCTCTCTCCCTCTCTCGCTCCTCCCAGTGCTCTCAGACCCGGCGTGACTAGAGTGCGCGCGCGGCTGACCTTTTCTTTCTCGTCATCACTCCTAGGAACATCACGTTCCTAAGTTCTGTGCAGTCTGGTTCCACCCCCAAGGGGGGCGGTGCCTGGCGCGGAACTAGGAAAGTCCCGATTTGTCTATATTTTGTTCAATAATAATATCCTAAATAAGACAGATATCAATTCTGCAGACCCTAATACTTATCGAGCTCTTGCGCCGCACGAAACTCCCTGCCGAAAATGAATCAAAAACAACAGAATGCAATTTTCGTGTCGGGATCACAAAGTGAGATTTAATACGTTTATTTCATTTTAAAATTTTGTTTACTTTAGCGTGTTGAGCATTTCTTAGAGACAATTATCTTTGAATCTATCGCCACCTAGGATGCAAACGGACGTCGTTGTATCCAGACACGCGCATCAGTACATGTATGTATTTATTCTTCCAAGGATCTGTATATATTACCACATCTCCCCGTCTTTCAAAACATCATACGCCGCGCAAATTTAACGACGAGACTATGACAGCTTAGAATTTCAAAAAATTGATAGAATTAAGAAGAAATTGTAAAAAATCTCACGTAGCATCGGTCGAGTCATACTCGAACTCCCAGTTACCGTCGGGGGCCTTCTTCTTCTTGCCCGAAGCCATCTGGAAATTATCAAATCTCATTAACATATCGTACCGTAACCCTCCCCACATCTCCCTACAGTATTCAACCGTACCCTCCTGTGCGGGTTTTGAGCGGGGCTGGAGGGAACTGAGCTCAACTTCTTGATGAGCGAATGCACGAGGTACTTCTTGTCCTTGGCCTGGAAAAATTGGAAATTTGCAAAAAAAATCTTTCTAATAACATGAACGATTCATGTTTCACATAACCGTCAAGAAGACAGCGCACAGCGTGTCAGAGGGGGGGGGGGGGGGGAAAGCTCATTTGCGTGGCAGATTCGATCCCTGTCATTCTCGGATTAACGAGGGAAAACGCGGCGTCGAACGCTGTTTTTCCAAGCATTATCGAGCGCTGCAAGTGAATGAGATCGAAATCGAGGAAAAGAAAACCAGTGATTTGTGCGAAATTTATTTGCGCATGTTTGTGCACAAACGCCATCTCAATAACTTCACTTTCTAATGAGGAGTTCTCAAATAAGTACCAAAAACAGCTGTTTTTGGTTGTTTTTGCCTTATTTTTGTGTAATGCTACAAAAGGAGACTGAAATCGAAAAATCGAAAACCAGTGATTCGTGCGGAAAGTCTTTACGGAATTTTGTGCGCAAACGCCATCTCGATAGCTTCACTCTCCTCTGAGGAGTTCTAATTTGAATGGGCCGAACTGGTGTTTTGAAACCATTTCAATGTCTTTTAAAGTGTGTTTCAGTCAAAGCAGAAGAACCTACTCTGAATCTCGTTTGATCAAATATCGTTTTAATTATGTTTCAACTGGCAATAACGATCATATTTTTCTGATTTTCTCAAACTTTCGATGATATCGAAGATTTCAATATGTTTCGCAATATCGATAATATATTGTGCCCACTATTTTCGAAATTAGGGATGACTTTCCATCGACCAACTATAGAGTCGATAATGAGACACAGTGAAAGGGTGAGTTCGATCGGAAAATAGGTCTGCCACGCAAATGAACTTTCATCCCCCCTTCTGACACGCTGTGCAGCGTATAGTCATATAATTGTCGCGTGCACTCGTGTATTGGATTTTTAAAAATGTAAATCCCTACCTTGCTGAAGAACTTGTACTTGAGCAGCTCGGTGGCGGTGGGTCGCTTAGCCGGATCTTTCTGAAAATATAGAGGTCATGAAAAGCGAAAAAATCGTAAACGTGGGAACTGCATCGCCTGTATGAACAGCTGGTAAGTCCTTAAAGTTACCAGTCGAGGACGAAATTGACCCCCTATTTTTAATTTACCATCGGATAGAATAAGGTAAGAAAGAATATTGAAAAAATGGGAAACAAATAATAGTTCCAGGTGATGGAAAGGATCAGGGTCATAGTTGTGCACGATACAATCGGGGGGGGGGGGCATCGTCGAGGGGGTCATGGTCAAAAATCGATCAGTAGGTCAAGACTAAGTACCATAACCAATCGATAGTACAGTACACCGTATATGGGTACCGTAACCCGCGAATATCGCAAACTAACTTTATTTTTTAAAAATACTAGCACCGTGCCCAATCAATTGTACAGTACCCAAGTCACTACCGTAACCCAGTTCCATGGGTCAGATCCAGTTCCTTGGGTCAAACATTTTTCTAAAATTTTAAAATCGAAAGTAAAATTATTTTTAATTATCATACTGTATATCTCGTTACTGTAGAATAATTTTATAATTGACTTAGGATTTTTAGAAAAATGTTTGACAATTTTAAAAAAATGTTTGACCCAAGGAACTGGATCTGACCCATGGAACTAGGTGACGGTAGTGACTTGGGTACTGTACAATCGACAGGATACGGTGCCAGGACTAAAAATTAAGTTAGTTTGCGATATTCGCCTGTTACGGTATCCATATACGGTATCAGGGTGTACTGTACTATCGATTGGTTATGGTACTTAGTCTTGACCTACCGATCGATTTTTGGCCATGACCTCGAGGGGGGTGCTTCGAGGGGGGTGCTTTCTCACCTGCAGGCAGTCCGTGATGAGCGTGCGGAAGCTCTGGCCGTACGCCTTGTACTGGTCCTGCAAGCCCATGGTTTACTATTAATCATTATTATAACTTAATTAGTTAGATAAAATCAAAACAATAACAAAACCAACAACAAAAACAAGCCTCCATATAGGCGTTCGTCTCCAAATTGGGCGGGTCGTTCTGGAGCGTGAGCATTGCCGCCTACAAGCTCACTTTTAGTACTTCAACAACTATGCTAAAAGTGAAGTAGAAATTGTTATTTATAAATTGAACGGCTAAGGTACTTCGAATATATAACTCCTATCTGCACAACGCTTTTGAATCGCACTTTGCGCTCATTATGAGTCGTATCTTTATTCCTCCATAATTATCGATCACAAAACCGCATGGTCATATATTTTACTTCTGCTACTTGTATATTTATACTGAAAGTGAAATATAAATTGTGTTATCAAATAAAACACACTATCTCAGAAAATCAACATATTTCTTCAATGACTTGGCACAGGCCAAAAATCGATTCCCTTCTAACTTCACCAATAGTTAGTACTCGATGAGTGAAACCGACGAGCATCGCCAGATTTTCGATCCGCATCCGCGCGCGCGGCGGCGCGGATCTAGCAAAAAACTACAGTAATCCTCAATCAATTTTATATCGATCCAAATGACTGCGGCGGTAGGGGCGCTGCGTTCCTTGACAAATTCTAAGACTTTTTTACTCTGGTGAAATTTTCGATCAGATTCCATCTAACGTCGGAAATCGATAATTCTACTTTTACTTCGGACATGAATGCAATTTTCCAGAAATTTTTCAAGAACCCACCTAAATATTATTGTTGAATTAGCTTCTGCTTGAGCGGATACATACTTCAGTACAAAGGCGCAATTTAAAATTTTCTACAAGGAAGTCAAAATGAATTATGAATGAATTGTGGTGTAATTTTTGGGTTACTGTAGGCGAGTGAAAAAGATGGACGACTTTTCCTAATTTGTGCAACATAGGCCAAAATCAATTTTCAGAACATACACTCGCATACAGTAACCCAAAAATTACACCACAATTCATTCATAATTCATTTTGACTTCCTTATAGAAAATTTTAAATTGCGCCTTTGTACTGAAGTATGTATCCGCTCAAGCAGAAGCTAATTCAACAATAATATTTAGGGGGGTTCTTGAAAAATTTCTGGAAAATTGCATTCATGCCCGAAGTAAAAGTAGAATTATCGATTTCCGATGTTAGATGGAATCTGATCGAAAATTTCCCCAGAGTTAAAAAGTCTTAGAATTTGTCAAGGAACGCAGCGCCCCTACCGCCGCAGTCATTTGGATCGATATAAAAATTGTCGAGGATTACTGTAGTTGTTTGCAAGATCCGCGCAGCCGCGCGCGCGGATGCGGATCGAAAATCTGGCGATGCTCGTCGGTTTCACTCATCGAGTACTAACTATTGGTGAAGTTAGAAGGGAATCGATTTTTGGCCTGTGCCAAGTCTATTTCGATTCTGTCAGACAGTGTGTTATAAACCCTTCCAATTACGGATGATTGTATTCGGCAGCGATCATAACCTAATGTTGAAACACCGATCTGCAGAACGCATTCGCAGTCCGTCCGTGCTCATTATGCTTCGCAACTTTACTCCTCCTAGACTATCGATCACAAAATCAATACTACCATACTCCTTCCTCCTACCGTGCTCCTTTCTCCCACAGTATCCCTCCCCTCCTACCGTACCGATTCCCCTCCTACCGTACCAATCCCCTCCTACCGTACCTTCGTCTGGGAGTACTTGGAGTAGGGCGCCGTGCCCGTGGCCAACTCGATGGCGAGTATGCCCAGCGACCAGATATCAGCCTGAATTTTTTAATTAAAAAAATATATTCGAAAGACAATTACGACTCTCTCCTTTCCTTTAGTTTATTTACTTATTTTTCATACAACAGGAGTACTTCAACAATCAGGTTACGATAATTTGCATCTCACTATATCTAACAGATGAGACAAAATCTAATACAGTTCGAAATTCAGGTCACTGTTTCTTCATTCTGCATATTTTCTAGGCCGGTTGAGTGCGGCAAAAGAGCGCCTGTGGTATCATTTCTCTAACTCCATTGCTCACCTTGAAGTCATAGCCGGACTTTTGCTCCATCACCTCCGGAGCCATCCTGAAAATTTAGTGCTTATCAGCTCAGAATTTCACACCAACACACTACAGTATCCCTATTGAGTTCTCTTGATGGAATTGATTCCGGAATTCCATAGGTATTGAAATTCCAATAAGTAACGATTTTTCATCCCGATCATTTTGAACGAAGATCGGTCTGAACAAAAATCGCCCAGATCGGCTGAGTTTCACCGACAATTAACCTCTCTTTTTAATTCCAATTCATCAAGAGAACCCTAATCCCTACCGTACCCAACACCAACTCACCAGCAGAGAGTGCCCACGAACGTGTGGCGGATCTTCACCCTGCAATTTGTCACAGTTAAGCTATTTTCTTCTCAACAATTTAGACTCATCATAAGTGTGCGTCAAAAAAAATTAAACGAGATGGGTTCCCTGTCGATCTATGTCACGTGAGTGCCGGCAGCCTAGACACTAGTGTTGTTAATATAAGATTAGAAAAATATGTCCTACACCATGCAGAGTACGCGACTAAACAAGCGGAACGAAAAATTAGAAAGTTATTTCCTAATATTTTCCCTGCCGCATATGGCCTTGAATCCCTATGGCCTGACATGAGGTTATGAGTGAACGCAAGAATTTAAATTAAAAACATTTTTAAGAGTATAATAATTAAAGTACTAAAGGCCGGCTAAGCGATTTAGCGGCTTAGGTGGTCAACTAGCATTGTCGGAACGTTTTAATATTGATATAGAGGGAATAATTTTTATTCCAGAATAAATTACCATAAACGTCCAGGGGACGATTCAACTCTGGAATAACGCTTCATCATTTAAAAACTAGGTGAAACTCATCCGTTTTTTCAGTGCAAATTGGATGAGTTTCACCGATATTATAAATAATGACGCGTTATTTCAGAATAGAATCGTCCCCTGGACGTGTATGATAATTAAAGTACTAAAGGCCGGCTAAGCGATTTAGCGGCTTAGGTGGTCAACTAGCATTGTCGGAACGTTTTAATATTGATATAGATGGAATAATTTTTATTCCAGAATAAATTACCATAAACGTCCAGGGGACGATTCAACACTGGAATAACGCTTCATCATTTAAAAACTAGGTGAAACTCATCCGTTTTTTCAGTGCAAATTGGATGAGTTTCACCGATATTATAAATAATGACGCGTTATTTCAGAATAGAATCGTCCCCTGGACGTGTATGGTAATTTATTCTGGAATAAAAATTAGACACCTACGACTCCTGCGCTTTCGTGACAACATTCATGCAATATCATTACTTGGTGAGGTCTCCTCCCGGCGCGGCAATCCTTGCGGACACTCCGAAATCGGCGATCTGCACAATGCCGTCGTCAGCCAGCAGAATGTTGCCCGCCTTAATAGCAAAATTATTATATTAGGAAGGGGGAACAGTTTTTGGTAGCATAAATATCGCCATCCTGCGAGCCAGACTTTCGGCAAGGCCCATCTTCATTCTATCAAAATACGGAATAGGAAACTGAGATGAAGTCACGCAATAGCACGAACCTACCGAGTTGTCTATCACTCAAAGCATAGTCAAATTAGATCAATTGGCCGCCGATATATTTCAATTCTATAGTCATTTGCAATTTCAAGGACTAGATTCAAGTAGACGTCTAGTGACATCATCTAGTCATCGTCGACGAACATCTTCCATCTTCCTAGTTCTACCACTCCTTCACTAATCCCTCACCTTGATGTCCCTGTGAATCTGGCCGTTCGAGTGGAAGTACTCCAGACCCTTGAGCACCTGCCAAATATTTAGTAATTAATTATTAATTAAAACATTCTAATTAATAAATACTAATTAATCAATTATCATCACTGACACCCTTGAGCACCGTGGCGATGGTGGTCTCGTCGAGAACTCCGTACTCCACGTCCTCCCCGATCGCCTACAGGATAATTAAATAACGTCAATTTCGAAACTGTGGTTGCCCACTCTAGGCGGTTGTGGGGCCCGCAACGCCTTTGCGCGCCCACTTCGTGATTTTACACATTATAATATCGGCAAAAGCCGGAAAACCACATCGGCAAAAATAATATGAGTTAATCCGCGAGCGGAGCGAGCGCATTTTTTTCTCGAAAATACGCCAAAATCATGTCGGTAAACGGGATTTTGCATGTCGGGAAAAACGGTCGGGCGAGACCTTTTTGAACTATGATCCCCTCCATCCCTTTGCGGTCCCGCGCAAGATCGCAACCGTTTAGCTAACCCTATTGTGAGCATGCGAAGAAGAAGTATAAATTGAATATTCAATCCGTCCTCAAAAATATCTGCATCCTACCCAGCACAGAATCACCTAGTGCGAAACTTGATTCTCTCCAGGTAAGGTTCCATTCTACTTTGACAACAGAAAGCGTAGTCCGTGGTGTGGTGGCGAGATTTTGTATATTTGATTAAAAATTACGCGGAACGTTTTCTCCTCCGCGTTCCGCATATATTTTGAATAAAATGTAATAAATCTCGCCATCACACCACGGACAACGCTTTCTGTTCTCACTGTACACGCGCCATTGTTTTAAAACTCTTTGCATTGGTTACAAGTTGTAAATGCAAACAGTTTTAAAACAATGGCGTGTGAACCCGGGACACCGAATCAATATTCCCATTGTACCCTCAGCCTACCGTACCTTGATCTTTCTCTTCACGATGTCCAGCATCGATCCGCATGAGAGCAGGCGCATGACTACCCAGAGCTCCTGAACCATCGAGAATTAAAATGCATAAAATCGATAAATATTTAGATAATGCACACAATTAACTAAGAACTAATTATTTAGATCTAAATAGCTAATAGATCTATTTTTAATTACCAAACCTCCCCGACGACGAACGAGGTGTGGTAATTAACCACGTTCGGGTGAGAGCAGAGAGACATCGCCTGAAAAATACTACTTTTTATAAATATTAATATTAGTATTAATAATAAATGGAGAAAAGTATGCTATGTACGAAGGTCAAAAGTTATGAAACTGGCCACATCGTCAATGAGAGCAGAATTTAAGATGCTAAATAAACTGTCGAATTCCCGTTTCATAGTTATCACATTAGCATTGAACACTTATTTCTAGCAATTTTTGGCTGGAATACAGGTCTAAAACAAGATTCTATCATACTATTAATTGTCAGTATCTATCTCTGAAAATGAACCCAGAGATCAAAGATCGTCTCCTACTCACATGTATCTCTTGGCTGAGCTCATCCACACTCGTCTGGCACTTCTCCAGATTTATGCACTTCACAGCGCATCGCTCGTTGCGAGGAATGCACGTCGCCTGGAATTATCAATAGGGGAAAAACGACTATCGTCACACATCGTCCGCGTGAATCTACGCTCTACCGACCTATCTATTCCACACCCACCGCTGATTGCTTGACCTTGTCGACATTTTGCATACAAATCCATACCCAAAATAATTCAACCCTCAGCATGATTCAAGTCAAGTACACCCTCCCATCATACCAAGCAATATTCCTTATATTGAATTACCGTAAACTACCTCCAATATCACAATCAATAACTCCTCGTATATCGTAGTCCGCGCTCACCCTGTATACGGTAGCGGTCGCGCCGACGCCGATCTGATCGTCCAGGACATAGTCCGTCTTGTCGCGCGGCCACGTCTCGTGCTGGTTTACCATCTGTGGAGCGATCCATAATCGATTACAGTAATCTTCGAGACAGGAGATGGACTACAGTAATCTTTGAGACAGGAGGGTCAGCGAAAACGAGAAACAGCCGAGACAATCAATTAACATCAATCGACTAAACAACGGGTGTTCGGTGTCAAATTGACATAAATTATTCTCTGGGCTCATGCAAATGGTAACACAGAGGTATCCTAATAGTTTTACTATAAAAAGAGTAGCTTACCGGGCAAGGAAAGGAGAAGAGCCAAGCGTATTCCCACGCACAACCGATCAGGAAGAGCGGAATGAATGGAAATGATGTGAGCGCACGTTCTCGCAATCTATTGACAATTCGGAAATATGTAAAAGTGCACATTATAGCAAGTAGGTTTCGGGCCATTCTCATTTTTCGCACGTCCATTTCGGGCCTCCCTCCCTCTCATTCCTCGTTCACGGGGCCCCATGGTATCGCGCCGTCGTTTATCGAATTCTCGTGTGAACCACGCGTACTCCGAACGCAGCAAAGGGTACGGTAGCTAGCAAAAGCGATCAATAATTGCTCTCAATCAGCATTCAGTATTAATCGATTTATCTCTCTAGCCATAATAAAGGTACACTTTAGAGACTCGCATTCGCATTGAAGTGGTGGGGTGGTATAGTGGTGCATGGTGTAGTGTGGGGTGCGGGGAGCGGGGGCGACGTATGCTAGCTCGGGCCTCGGGGGGTGAACATCCCAGATTGGGAGAATCGATACAGAGAAAGAGGAGGGCTACACGCTTCGATAAGGGAGATGAAGAGAGTGTATGTGAGTCACTTGAGCTTTTTTCGTCGTGCATTTAGTTATACGGTATACGGTAGAAAGCAAAGTGCATGTGTGTGTCGGTGCGGAAGCTCACGGTGAACTACGCAGATTGAAAGGGTGCGGAGCAATCTTACGCTAGGCAATCAACAAATATTAGAAATACACGCTCTCTTGGGGCCTAATATAACTCTGGGGGGGGGGGGGGGGATAAACGAAAAGAAGGAATAAAACAACTAGAGCAGACTCTACACAATAGATGATGACGCGCGACTTGGGTCGGGGTGTTGATACGTGAATTTAGCGGGTTCTCGAAATATCATAGCGAAGTCAGATTAGGATTAATAAAGAAAATAATAATAATAATAATAATGGTACAGTAGAAAAGAAGTGTCTATGCTCGGGTTAGTAGAGATGAGCGAAAAAAAAGGGATAAGCGATCATTACAATCAGTCAACAATCAATCGGGTGTACGGTAAGGGGCGTACGATACAATTCAATCAGTCCATGATCGAAAGCTGGGCGAATCCAGTGAGTGTCCTCTCGTCGGGGATCTCATTCTGGGCGACTCCCGAATTGAGGGCGAACGTCACGGATCGACGCTCCTTGTCGTCTGGGTGCTCTATCAACTGAAATAGAGAACATCGCTAATCTGGAGAGTGCGGTAGATCGGGAATTTATGAATTTCTTATAGTTATATATTTTTGTCAACTAATACATAGAACGCACTATCTCAGAAAACCAAAATATTCCTGGCACTGGCTGAAAATTCGAATTCCTTCTGGCTTCACCAATAGGTAGTACTCGACGAGAGAAACTTACGAGCGTCGATAGAATTTCGATCCGCATCCGCGCGGGCGCGGATCTGGGCGAAAACTACAGTAATCTCGAAAATTGTTATATCAACTCAGATCGCTTTCGCGGTAGGGGCGCTGCATTCCTTGACAAATTCTAAAACTTTTTTACTTCGAGGAGTTTATCGATCAGATTTGAGCTACGGTTGGAAATCGATATTTCGACTTTTACTTCCCAGATTTATGCAATTCCCTGAAAATTTTTCAAGAACCTCCACACTTTTTATTGGCGTTTCTGTTTCTACATGCACTTATACATATTTCATTAGAATATTAGAATTTTTAAAAAATATAGCGTTCGATAAAAATACGGAAATAGGCGACCGACTTGAATTGTGGTGCAAAAAATACTGTAACTGCTCTTTCCAAAACCTTATATTTTTCAATAAAACGGCTTATTTTATGATCCGCCGATGTCGAACAGTGCCGCCGATGTCGAACAGTCAATGTGGAGGCAGAAATCAAGTGATTTTATGGAAAATTTGAAAATTTGGAAAAGGCGGCTACAGTATTTTTTACACCACAATTCAAGTTGATCACCTATTTCCGTTTTTTTATCGAACACTATATTTTTTAAAAATTCTAATATTCTAATGAAATATGTATAAGTGCATGTAGAAACAGAAACGCCAATAAAAAGTGTGGAGGTTCTTGAAAAATTTTCGGGGAAATGCATAAATGTCGGCATTAAGTCAAAATATCGATTGCCAACCGTAGCTCAAATCTGATCGATAAACTCCTCAAAGTAAAAAAGTCTTAGAATGTGTCAAGGAATGCAGAGCACCTACTGAGAAAGCGATCTGAGTCGATATAAAAATTTTCCGAGATTACTGTAGTTTTCGCCCAGATCCGCGCGGATGCGGATCGAAGTTCTATCGACGCTCGTAAGTTTCTCTCGTCGAGTACTACCTATTGGTGAAGTCAGAAGGAATTCGAATTTTCGGCTAGTGCCAAGTCACTGAAGAAATATGTTGATTTTCCCAGATATTGTGTTATAGACAACTGATCATCCGAGTAACCTCTGAAGTTATTTATCCATAGGGAGCAACACAAGCTCACCAGGTCGATGATAACAATTTCTAGCCATCGACATTATTACAGAATCGAATATCCCAAAGAGGCTATCTGCACACAATAGATCTGATAAAAGCATATTTTTTAGTTTATTTAATATCTACATCCCATCACGTGAGGGGAAACATCATCCAATTAGACCGCACTTGAATCACCCATCAACTTAGTATGAAGATCATCGAAATTGCCGCATAGTGTTTCGACTTTGGCTATTCTTCTGCACTCCACAACCCAACTTTCACTAACAATCGATAACCACCCTCTAACAGTATTCCTACCGTACCTTCTGGAGATTGGCGGCTACGATGATCAGGTCGTGGCAATCGATTAATTGGGCGGTGACCAACTCGTGCGCGATGCCCTGCACTGAATCGGCTCCTGAAAAGAATCTGATAATTAATCGATCGATAATCCAGCGCTCACCCCTGCAGAAGTCGAACTTGATGTCATTCAGCTCGCGAGCTTCGTTGCGAACGCGAAGCACCTGAGGCGAACAACGTCGTCTTAATTCGTGGACCTAGGTCCGATGATGAACTATGACGTCATGCCGCTTTTGATATATGGAAGGCTACATGACGCCATAGTTCCCATGAGACCTGTTGCCGACTAATCGTGTCTCCTCTCTGCATTCAATTCTACCGCACCCTCCCAGTTCTACCGTATCCTCTTACCAGATTAATCACGTTTCCCGTCACTCCTTTATCTCCGACTGGCTCCTCCCCCTGGGTTGATGCAGCTGCAGCTGGCTTGCGACCGTCCTCCTCTTCGTCAGAACTGTCGCTGAAAAGGAAAGAGAATACTATTAATTATTCATTCGTAAAAGATTACACGTTAGCGGAGCCCGTCACGCTCCTGTATGATTGAGACATCACGCTAGTAGCCCATCACGCTAAACACTAATAGAGCATGGTGATACTATTGCTGCTACCGGGCGTCATGTTTCTGCATACGAAATTCAAACTATCAGCGCATGACTAGTGAACACATTTATTTTGTTGGCTCAAGAACTGTGGCATAATCACAGCCCTCCCGTCTCCCCGTCTTACAAGCATAATACGCCGCGCGAATCTCACATGATGTCAACAACCTAAAAAGAATAACGTCGCCCATCACACATACGGAATTCGTTCAACCACTGGAATCACTCGTGCATTTGTTAATTTATTTTTTGTTCGCTCGATTCAAGCAATCGCAGCTCACTTATCTCCCCGTCTTATATGCATCACACGCCGCGCGAATCTCTCGGGCAAAATATGACAGCTCAGAATTTTAAATGATAGAATTAAAAACATAAAATAGAAAAACAAACTCACGTATTCTCGGGCGAATCATACTCGAACTCCCAGTTGCCGTCAGGGCCCTTCTTCAGCTTGCCAGAAGCCACCTGCCAGTTATCGATTATTTATTTTTATTTTTTAACGACCGGACAAATATGAAATATTGACATTTCATTTACGGAGCCAATCGTAAATTCGAGATCTAGCAGACTTCACTAGGAGCATCTCTACTACTGCAACCCTTCCCCTCCACATCGTATCCTACCTACCGTACCTTCTTGTGCGGGTTCTGAGCGTGGCTGGAGACGGGAATTGCGCCCAAGTTCTCGATCAGCGAATGCACGAGGTACTTCTTATCCTTGGCCTGCAAAACAAAGTATTATCTTACAACAACAAAAATGTCCCATGCATTGTTCAATTCAAAGAATTGTCTTTCTTATCATACATGGGCAGGGATTGCTGCTGATTTTCTAAATCCGGGAGGGTGCCAACTAGTTCAGTCACAAAACCGGCAGCGTATTCAGAAGCTGTTGCGCTAAAGCATAATGGGCACTCTCCGAAAACCGGGAGGGTCTTGCTGCTAGCAGCAATGCTGCCCACGTTTGTTTCTTATAGTAGCAATAGATTTGAGTTTCACGCAATCGTTAACTATACGAAGTATCTGCACAGTATAAGTGTATTAGGGTGTCCCATAATTTCGAATAATTTTTTTCTGAATTTATTTTCACACGAAGCATAAGTCAATGAAACTAATCACCACTCCTATATATTATAGGTCCACCTGAAATATATTTTGCAAAGGATATTTCTTTATATGATTACCTAGTGATGATGAAATAGTAAAAAATGTGCGTTTTTTGTCCCATGTTTTAAAAATTTGTAATATTATTTCCTTTTAAGCTGCAGCACTCTGGTTTATTGTGAATTAGAGGTAGCAATCATACTTTCAATTGAACCATTCAAATTGCATATTTTTGCATTAACCGGCGGAAAACAGCAAAACTTGTCATTATAATATTATCGAGGGAAGGTCATTTTCAGAATTTTTCAAATTTTCACGGTTGCTTGCTAATCAATCGCCATCATTTTACAATGTAAACTAGTTTTGAATGATTAATTGTAGTTTGGAACCTTTGTTTGTACCAAAATGGATGACAATTTTACAAACACGCTGAAAATTGCGATTTTCGCTATAAAGATACAGCGCGATTTTGGAAGACCGGGATAGTGTCCAGTAAGTTACTTGGCAACTACAAAGTAACTAGGCATTATAACATGAGCCACGTGTCTTCATAGGAAAGAATTTCACGTTATGTCATTTTTGATACACAACTTCGGAATCGCACCATTCTTGTAATCTTTAAAATTCCTTATCTATATAGCACGGAAATTGAAGAGCACCGATCGCCCAACTCAATGGTATGTACTATTAGTCAGTAAGATTCATTGTTTCAAAGAAAGAAATTTTCAAAAAAATTATACGAAATTATGGGACACCCTAATATTCAATGAACTATAACAAAAAAAATAAATTATCATCTCCTTACCTTGCTAAGGAACTTGTACTTGAGCAGTTCGGTGGCGGTGGGCCGCTTAGCCGGATCTTTCTGAACAAAATGCATATCAAATATTTAAAAAAAACATATATTTCATGCACTCTGCATGAACAGCTAGTACATGCTTGTTTTGGAACATCTATTTTCCAGTGTTCACACACTTCCTATATTTTCATTCTCACCCTACCCTTAACTTTCTTCTTGACCGATCCTAGAAATTGACATGACTAAAGACCATAGAAATTTCCAACTGCGCCGTTCTGTGAAAAATAAGAATTATTTTATAAGGGCTGCCCATGCGCTATTGCAAAAATTCGCATTTCCGGTGCTTCATGGTAGGCCTGCAGCGAGAATATGCCTGGCAGTGTTTGCGAAAAGAGAAACAGTGTCGCAGCTCGATCCCTTTCCCACCTGCAGACAGTCCTTGATGAGCGTCCGGAAGCTCTTGCCGTATGCCTTGTACTGGTCCTGAAAGTACATGGGTTAACATTTATTTTATAAAAAAAAACACCAAATCAGTCAAAATAAAATCAACAACAACAACAACAACAATAACAAAAAACAAGCCTTCTTATCGGCGTTCGTCTCCAGATTGGGCGGGTCGTTCTGGAGCGTGAGCATGAGCACCTGCAATCTCACATTTAGTACTTGTACATTGATGCTAAAACGGAAATATAAGTTGTTGTATATAAATTATACATCAAATGATGATGATATTAGTGATTGGTTTTCGCAGCGACCATAACTGGGGTTCTCTTATTGGAAAATTTTTGATGAAATTTCGGGTAAGTTTCAGGTCCGCTACATAAACAAACGCTGTCCAGCTATATAACTTGCCTGAAACACACTCGAAAAGTCTACAAAAATTTTCCAATAAGAGAACCCTAATCATAACCTAATGTTGAAACGCCAATCTGCACAGCGCATTCACCTTGCATTTTCGTAAATACACTTCGCAACTCTACTCCTCCCTATCGATCACAAAAACAGCATGATTAAATATGTAATCTTACTTTTTCTACTTGTTTATTAATACTAAAAGTGAGATAGAAATTGATGCATTAAATTCAAACCCGACTGACGACCAACGATTAGGATCGGCCGCAACCATAACCTAGTGCTGAAACGCCGATCTCTACAACGCTTTCTTATCGCATTTTTTGTTCATTATGCTTCGTAGCTTTATTCATCTGTAACTACCGATCATAAAACTATCACGGTCAAATATGTAATTTTACTTTTGGTACTTGTACATTGATACAAAAATTGGAATATAAATGATTTTATAAAATACAAGCCTGGACAATCACCAATGATTGGATTCGACAGCAATCATAACCAAATGTTGAAACACCAATCTGCATCGCGCTTTCATATTGCATGTTTTTGCTCATTATGCGTCGTAACTTTATCCATCTGCAACTATCGATAACAAAATCCATACTCCTACTCTACTTCTACCCTCCTACCGTACTCCTCCACCTCCTACCGTACCTTCATGGGCGGGTACTTATGGTAGGGCGCCGTGCCCGTGGCCAACTCGATGGCGAGGATGCCCAACGACCAAATGTCCGCCTGAAAATTTTCGTAATCTCCTCATTTCTCATACTCTTATGCCTAGCAAGTTAGCGAATGCAAAATATTCTTCGAAAATCAAGGTCTCATTCTACACACTCTGTCAGCCGGTAATACCGGTATTGCCGCTAGAGTGCACATAATGAAGAGATGGTGATATCCTTTCTCTACCTATACTGCGTAATGTGGAGCTTTGCTCACCTTAAAGTCATAGCCGGACACTTGCTCCATCACCTCCGGGGCCATCCTGAAAATGTGTATTTTGACTACCAAACAGCCTCACACCAGCTCAAGCAAGATCGCTCCAACCTTAAGATGAGCGTGATGCATAGATCCACCTACACCGCATTTTGCCAAGCAGCTGAATAAACGAACTCGTTAAAGATAGAACCGAACCACATCAACCCACTACAGTATCCCTACCGTACCCAACACCAACTCACCAGCAGGGCGTGCCCACGAACGTGTGGCGGACCTTCTGCCTGCAATTTCTCGTTTAGTAAAATCACAATTTAAAATTATAGGAAGTTTTTTTCCTTCAATGATTTCCTTCTTGATCTAGGCGCACAGGTCTTGCCATAGAGCTGCCAAACCACGCAAGGATTGTGAGAGTAGAATTGGCAGAAATGTGGTATCATGATAAAAATGTACAACAATACTCGAGGAACGGGAAAGTATTTTCATGTGTATATGACCCCGTTCCGCGAGTACAGTGCCTTACCTGCTGAGGTCTCCGCCCGACGCGGCAATCCTTCCGGACACTCCGAAGTCGGCGATCTGCACAGTGCCGTCGTCAGCCAGCAGAATGTTGCCAGCCTGAAAGTGAAACGATTATTGTTTTTTTTATTATTGAAATAAATAGATTATAAGGGATCGTTCGCAGTGCAATCAGCTTGGATGTTGCCCGCCTGATAGTTAGGAGATAATAGTGTTTGTCCTACCTAATAACTATTCAACCAACCGTTCACAGAATTCATTGAAGATGACTCCACATTAGAGCACAAAACTACCGTGATCTCTATCCCATTAAAGTTTTGATTCCAAAATTCATACTATGGACGATTTTTTAAATAGTAAAAATAAAAAGACATGAAAGAAAAGAATAGTTTCTGATGGAATCAGCATAGATATCGCCTACTAGAGAGGCAGACTAGAATTTGATTCTTTTCGATAATCACAGTGGAGAAAACCAAAGTGCCGGGATAGAAATCTAAGTTGAAGCCAAGCAGCAGCACAAACCCACCTTGTCGTCTATCACCCAAAGTCCAACAACACACCTTGATGTCCCTGTGAATCTGGCCGTTCGAGTGGAAATACTCCAGACCCTTGAGCACCTGCCAAATAATAAGTAATTACTAATTAAAATAGGCTAATTAGCCAAAACTAATCAATCAATAATCAGCCTTCACCTCCTTGAGCACGGTGGCGATGGTCGTCTCGTCGAGGACTCCGTACGCCGCGTCCTCCTTCCCGATCGCCTGAAAGTTAATTAATTAAATAGCTAGTTCACTAATATATTTATTGAAACAAAATTCTCCACTGAGGAAACGTCGAACATTTTGTAGTGAGCATGAGAAGCAGGACCAATTAAAAATACCAGACTTCAACAAAACATCTGCATCTTACTCGGCGCGAAATCACCTAGTGCACAACTTTGTATTTTAGAATACATTCTTGTAGCAACAACCCTTTATCGACGCGCTCCTCTACAGCCACCATAGCCGTAGAATCAATAATCCCACCGTACCCCTCCCTACCGTACCTTAATCTTTCTCTTCAGGATGTCCAGCATCGATCCGCACGAGAGCAGGCGCATGACTACCCAGAGCTCCTGAAATATCGAAATTTAAAATATAATCGATAAATGATCATGTAAACAATTAATTAAGAACTAATTAGATCAAAATAATTATCGATTAAATAAAAAAATCAAACCTCCTCGACGACGAATGACGTGTGATAATTGACGACGTTCGGGTGAGAGCAGAGAGACATCGCCTGAGAAATTTAACTTTAACTTCTCTAAATTATTAACCAATTTGGAAAATGTAATGCCTAAAGATTCACTTCTGCGTGATTTTCAAAGTAAACTAATTCCGCATACCCTCAGCGGAAATAGGTTACGTCGTGGAAAATCAAATTGTCGAGTTCGCGTTTCAGACTGATTACATGTTCTATGTAGGTCTGTTTCAAGCAATCATCGACTGCGGAACTATCACCAAGCACTTCACTAATTGCACGTAGCTGGATCAAAAAATGATTCCATTGTATTCTACTAAGGTGTAGAAACGATTTTTGTTCGGGAGTAACCTACAAAAAGTTTATATTTTCTGAGATAAATGTGAATTTATAAAATCATGTTTTCTCAAAATGGGAGACGCGGACCTAAGAAGAGCTCTAGCGCGCGTGTTGATGGAGGGCCGCGCATTTTCTAAGTTTACATCGATAATGGGTTGGTACCACCATTACATATCCAAAAATTGGACCTTTTCTCCAGTGTCCACAATTTTTATACACTGACAAATGGCGCAAAATGTTTGGATCTTTAAGAATATGTAAAAAACGCGAACGCTGGAAAAAAAATCTCCAATTCTTTGATATGTTATGGTCAAAGTGGCCCACAAGCGATGGAAACTTAGAAAATTCGCGGCTCGTCACGGCTGCAATCAAGGGAGCGATTTATGTCCAAAATATTTTAGCATTCCGCGAATAATTACGTTCCGCGAGCTATAGTAGACGCGGCCACTGGATGATCGTTTCACTTTTTTCTCAGAAAAGTTTGCATTGGTGGTTTACTAAACGTTGGTTAAATTAGACTGGACGGCTGTTAAGAATCACTTGCTCTACATTTATTTAAAGGAAATGGCATTTTTCACTGTTATGGTGGTCCCTACTGAGGAACATGTCCAAATCACAATTGTCTTGCGTGTATCTAATGGCTGAGTTCCCGTTTCAGAGTTATCACATAATCAATGAACAGTCGTTTGAAGCAATGGTTGGTAATAGCACATGTCAAAACCAAAACTTGTAACATTTTCGTTTCAGAGGTATCACATGAGCAATTCCCAATCATCTCAAGCAATGTGAGCTATCTTTTGAGGAAAATAAAAACTATAAAATCAAAGGCCAAAGATCATATCCCACTCACTTGTATCTCATGGCTGAGCTCATCCACACTCGTCTGGCACTTCTCCAGATTGATGCACTTCACCGCGCATCGTTCGTTGCGAGGAATGCACGTCGCCTGCAATTATAAATAATATATATATTTTTAAATATATTAAATAAATTCCAACTATATAATGCATAAGCATAGGTTATGCTATTTTGATCCCATACCGTTACCCTGTCACGTTCGCCACTACACCCCCAGCACCACCACAAAGCACAGGTCAATCTCGCGCTACTCTCTAAGTTCGCGTTCCAATTTCCCATAAAATAGACTGTCCGTTCAAATCATCGTTCACTTTCTTCATTCACTGATCAACCGAATATGCATGCCTCTCGTCATCAGAATAAATATCTGATTCCATTGTATTTGCGCCCTGTCACGCTCTCTAACCTGCTAAATAGTGGGTATATTTAAGAGGTCAGATCATAACTCGCCATCAGCTGTTTAATCCTCGTGACTGACCTCAAGGTTGAATGGGGAGGCGCCTACTGCACAGTACAATCTGACTCTCTCTCCTTCCCATGCTCTCTCGTCGGTCAGAGAAAGCGAGAGAGTATGGAAATAGAGGAGAGTCAGACCAGTGCCCTCCCTGTGACACCGCACTCACTCACTATAAACAACCTGGGAGAGAAAGGGAAGAGAGTGAGGCAGAAATGGAAGAGATCTGGATTCGATGACCTCCCGCGTGATTCGTGCTATGGCGAGCTATGATGTGCTGCGGGCTACGCTTGTCTATGATAAGACGGAGTTTTTTGGTAGACAAACAAACGGCAAATATGCTAAGAAAGGTGAAATTGTACAGCATCGTTCCATTATCAGTGCTTCTGCTTGCCAGAAAAACACGCTAGTAAGGTAAAGATTTGCCGAGACATGTTCAACAACTTTGCGCGATAACCAATATTGGATCTGATTGGTGTTGAGCGTGACTCACAGGTACATCCCGTCTTCGAAACTGGGTTCGCGGGAGAACACTGCTAGGCCAGTGTCAATTTCGGCAGATTAAGTCCCGAGTCGCCAGACCTATCACTCACAGGACATAATTTTAATTAATAGGCAAGATTGCAGAAACTGCGACAATCATCGCAAATTGACCGCGTGAATTTACGCTTCATAGTCCAATTTAGGCTACTCCCACCATTTCTTGATCATGCCGAGATATTCCATGTAATTTCATTTCATATGCAAAATTTCTTAACTGTCAGCATGATCCCTCTTCCATTAAATGACCATAAACCACAATCAATCAATAAAAACTCCTCGTGTACAGTTATCCCCAGCTCACCCTATATACGGTAGCGGTCGCGCCGACGCCGATCTGGTCGTCCAGGACATAGTCCTTCTTGTCGCACGGCCACGCCTCGTGCTGGTCAACCATCTGCGGATCAATCGATATTCGATCACAGTAATCTTTGAGACAGGAGATACGGTAGTACGCGAAACGAGAAACGACCGAATAAATCAATCAATCAATCAATCAATCAATCAATCAACATCAATCGTCTAGACAATGGGGTGTTCGGTGTCAAATTGGCATAAATATTCTTTGCGGTTAATTCAAAGAGAAGAGACAAGCGTATTCCCACGAACAACCGATCAGGAAGAGTGGAAGAGATGGAAACGATGAGAACGCACGCAATCCATTACCAACTGAAAAATATGTAAAAGCGCACATTAGAGCGAGTCGGTTTCGGGCCATTCTCACTTTTCCCACCGCAGCAAAGGCTACGGTATCTCGCGACAGCGGTCAAAATCAATCGATAATTTCCGATTAAGCAGTCAATCGATAGAATCTGTACGCGACGGCATTGCAAATACCGGAAATGAATAATCCATCTCTCTCTCATAGTGGACACTGGTAGGCGTGTGTGTGTGCATGCATCGGAAGGAGTGAGGGGAGGGAGAGTGGGGAGGCAAGGGCAGAAGGTTGGGGGCAACCTTTGTTGCCTAATCTGCCTAATCTAATCCGAAAGAGGGATAGAATGGGTGCTAGTGGCTCAAGCGTGACCTACCTTGCACCCACTCTCTTCAGTTCGTACACTATTTCTCTGGTCAGAGAAAGCGAGGGAGCATGCGAACTGAGGAGATCACAGCTCGGCGGTGATGTCATGGGTGGTGGGATGATCGGCCGAGAGCGTTCATGCGAACGAGTGTTGACCATTCTGCACGTACTCTCCTCACAGTGCACGCTCCCTCCTCTGCAAGGGAGCCAGAGAGCGTGGGATTTGAAGAGAGCACGTGCTGATCTGTCAACGCTAGCGCGAGTTCATTCGAATGTGCAGTTTTAGAATTGTCGGCGCGGCGCGAGGGTGGTGATAGGGGGCGGAGAAGAAGGAATGGGAAGGTAAGAGGGGAGGAGAAGAGATCAGAGACAAGAGATCAAAGATCAAAGGTATTCCAGAGTGAGGTGAACACTCTTGAGCAGACGCGAGATTTGGTTTGTCCGAAATAACATTTTATTGGTGAGAGAAATACAATAGGAGGAAGGGTACGGAGGAAGTGTGCAAGTCACATGGACGAGAGATAGGAGAGTGATAGGGGGAGCGGGAGGGGAGAACGATAGATAACGGGGAGACTGATGGAGAGACGAGGAGGAGAGATAATAGGAGAAATGGTACTGATGCTAAGCCGGAATCGTGCTCCGGTAGGGGGGGAAATAGAGAGGAGGCAATAAGTGATCGATCGATACTGCACAATGCGATACAGTAACCAATCAATGATAAACTCGGCGAAAAAATCGATACGAAACGCAGCATACACACACATGGAAATGGACATGAATGTTGATTTAACCGAGTCAAAGTGTAAACGTAGATTTACATAAATATTATACTCTCTGTCTATCTACAGTGGCTCTTTACAAAAAGAATAAATAAAAGCGAAAATAATAATAATACCGAGAGGATAATTATGGGTCTAGGCACTATGGCGCATATCGTACATACAAAACACGGGTATTCAAAGTCAGTGTGGAAATGTGTCGCAAAGTGTGTGGGTTGTGTTTCAAAGTTTGATGCATAGGAGAGGGAGTGGGAGGGAAAGAGTCATACCACAGATTATGGTAAATCTCCGTCTATAAAACAACCACCGGCAAACAGATGTAGACAAAACAGCAGTCAAAACAGGGCAGCAATCGAGAGTGTGCGTAATCGTCTGATTCTCCTCGATTTGCATGCTCTCTCGCCTTCTTTAACCTGCGAGAGAGTGTGTAAATTGAGGAGAGTGGGAGCAGGGGAGTGATCGTCTGACTCTCTTGATTAGCCACACTCTCTCGTCGGCTAGACAAGCGAGAGAGAGCATGTCATTAGGAGAGTGCCAGACAATCACTAGACGCCAGCGCGTGCTTCAAGTTTGCACTGATAGTGAGAGAGCGGGAAAGAGAGGGGGTGGGAGGAAGAGGAGAGACAATCAAGGAACGGTAATTAGCTTAATTAATTTAACAAATAATCAGCTCAGTCCTTGAGCGCGGCGATGGCCTGGTCGAGCAGCGAGATCTGCGTCTGCAACGGGGAATAATTAGAGGATCACTTTCATCCCAGTGATATTGTGCGCAATCTTTGCAATTAGTCGCATGCGGCGCACTGCGCAGGTTGCGCATTCAAGCAACACTAGTGTCCATGGCCTCTCCCTCATCATTTCCCCGCGCTGTATTGCTCTGCCTTGGCATTGAGACAGCATGGGGAATTCGTAACAACTTCCAATTATTGATCTATAAACAACTCCTGGTATTTTGATCTACCACACAACGATCGAGTTCTACTTGGCATGAGGTGACAAGCGGGGCGTTCCTCAGTGTCTAGAGAAATACCCGTCTATCAATCAAACAGACAGTTAAAAAGAATATCATTTCCGCTTCCGCACCCACACATCGAAGGTGACTAGACATATTGATTAGAAATATTTTTAGAAAGGCTCTGCGAGCGTTATCGTCGGTAAATTTGTCAATCAAATGATGTAGTAAAATTAAAACTGCGATCGGCTTGGGTGGAACATCATTTTAGCTCATTTTCAGAAAACAATACTGGGAAAAAAGATCGAATCACATCTGAATATGTCCCTACCAATCCCATGCTGCATCAAAACCAACACAATTCGCGTTTCGCCTAATCACCATACGCACAATGCGGCCGCAATATTCAATAGTGAGGATGATGCGAGCCTTAAAAAACTCAATAATTAAGAACCCATCCCACATTTGAGTCAAATCCTCACTGCCATGATAGCTGCGCAACTCTTGCAGAAGGTCGCAACGACTAATTGCCAATTTCCTACACAAATTTCCCCTCCCAGCTCACCTTAGAGTGCCGCATCTGCAGCTCCGCCAGCTCGGCGAGGTTCTTCTTGAAGGCGGCGACACGTCGACGCTTCAGCTCCTTCAGTTCCTGCAAAAATTCGAATTTTCTATTGGTTGAAAGCACCACTTTAAAAATATTTTTTGTTCATGGATGCCGACGTCAGACTGAAATCAGGCCAAGCAGATTTCTCCCACCCTAGTATTAAACGCGCGGCGCGAATCAACCAGTGGCAAATGCGATGTGAAAACAGGCTAGAATACCCAAGTAGGCTTGCAATGCAGCACTTATCCACTATCGAGAATCAGACTACGGCTATCGCCACTTTCGCACTTGATCATCCTTAAAGATCAAAGATCACTCGTTCTGGCTAGGGCTCTCTCACCAATCAGACAAAGCGAGAACGCGTGAGAAACGAGGACGCGCCGAATTGCCATCATTATCGCCCACTATTGCACATAGGACAACCTCAGAGATCAAAGATCAAAGATGACTCCGCTCACCGTCTTCGCGAGCGTCGAGATGTCCTCGAACTTGGTGCATGCCGTGTTCTGCTCCGCCTCCGCCTGCAAAGATTTATTTATTTAGATTTTGAAAAAAAAAATCAAGTCTGGGAACATCGGCGCTTCAGTAGATCATTGAATTCTAACCGGCAAGGAGGATCCAATAGAGTAAACATCCTATAGGGAAATAAAAAAAACTTTTTATGCTCATAGGACTACAATGTAAACTCTGCGCCACACGGCAATTTCCGTGTCTCAGCTGGTGATCATAAAATCAAGCTTGAAGGAACCCATAGTGTTAGTAGCTCCCGTGTGTTGAATCAATATTAGTTAAAAACTATTCAAGTACCCTACATTTTGCGCACAATACCACCAGGGAATTTCTGCGCTTCACGCAATAACAAAATCCAGTATAGGAGGTTCGCTAATGTGGGATCGCTTTCATAGATCGAAAAGCATGTAGATATCGACATGTCAAAAAACATACCCTCCCTTAACAAATGCATTGAATATTCTTCATCATATTTTTGGCCCCATAAAATGAATAAATACAAACGTGACCCCGTTCTGAGAAAACGTGCCGCCGCTGAGAAAAACGTGCCGCAGTCTCAAAATCCGATTTTCACGTTATGATTTGCGGGTACGTTTATGGTACCCGGCGATAAGCAAAAGATGAAAAGTGATACACCGTTGGATAGAGGGCGTCAAGAATAATCAGAATCTTCAGAAAGCGGCACGTTTTTCCTAAAAATAAAATTCTTAAATTTTTTTAATTATTTGCGCAGCATGACTATTCGATCTATGATCGCTTTGCATTACCAACAAAATGAAAATTTTGCGAACTACTCTTATAGCACAAGTAACGGTTCATGATGATACAGAATATGTGATTTTACTGCTAGAGAGCAAAATACAGAGCACAGGGAGCAACATTGCTTCAATAATTGGTCGTTATAACTGCCCACCTTGGGAATGTCCTTGTTCCGGCCCCTGGCCCGCTCGAGGTTCTTGTTCGCCGCCTCGTAGTTCGCCAGGCAGCGCATCCGACGGTACAGCAGGTCCTGCAACGGCGAATATTATCGATTTATCGATTGATTACGTCTTCAATTTACGCGCCCTCATGTCATCTAATTAGCAAAAGTACCTATGAAATGAATGTAGCGCGATCGATTCTTCATCAACCCTAGTTCATTGATCTACCAGAACAGCTGCTCTACGCCGCTTTGATCTACCATCGCCGCTCACATGCTCTGTTTGCGCAGACAGAGACAGATCGCGAGCATGGGAAGCTGTGCTATATTTACTGGTCTACACCCCGTCATCTCTTCCCTTCGAGCAGCGCACTCACCGTCCCGTTCCCACACTCTCTCTGGTCTCACTAAACCATGAAAGAGTGTGCAAACTGAGGAGAGTCAGACCACTGCTCTCGCCTCTCCCCGACCTCCTTCGAGCAGCCCACTAACTCCTTCCCATTACTACACTCTGCCTCTCTGTCAGACCGGCGAGAGATCGTTCGCAATCGAGAGTCCGTTCATTATCACTCTCCCTCTCCCTCACTCCCACTCTCACTATCACCAGACTGGCTCCTGTGCGACGGGAGCCATTGTACATACATAACAATTGGACAGCTACTCCTCCCAAACTCCGACTTATCGATTACTGGATAAATTATCGATTTATAATTCCAATAGTTCGCCTAATTGTATCATATCACCGCTGGAAAAGCTCGTATGCGAATGCGGTACCAATGAGAAGAGCAAATATTTTTAAAAAGTTTGCCAATTCAACCCACATCCAAAAACCAAACGACCCGCACGATTCACGAATCAGCGATGTATCATACACAGAGGATCGTTCTTTCACCAATTTCACTGCACTATAGTTCGAAATAAAATTTTTAATTGCAAGCCTGCTCAGCCACCATATTTTCGCTCAATCGACCCTGCGAATCGATAATATGAACTCAGTTCGTGTCTTCCCCCCCCAACCCTGGCCATTTCCCACACTCGCTGGCACGTAATCCAGAGAGCGAGCATTAGTCGCGACTAGCAGCACACTTTAGGAGTGGGCCACAATAATTTATTGCCGACTTTGCAAACAAACTTCAAAATAAGTTACCCGCGCGTTTCTCGAAACAGCACTAAAATATAAGCAAGAGCTTATCCCTTTCGGCAATATGTTCTTGAAATGTCTGATGTAACAAACACAGCGGTCGAAAAGTCGATACAAAATGGCACAAAGTGACCGGTTTTTGGAGTTCGCATCAGAGCAAAAGTTGAAAACGTACCCATGTTTTAGTATTTTTTGTCAAACTTTTTGATGACGTACCCATTTTTAACGATTTCATATTAAAATTTAAGAAACGTGCCCACTTGTTACAATTTTATGACATGTCCTTTCGACCACTGAACAAACACTTCGTGCACGGAATGCCTCCTCACATTGAAGGCGTAAAAATAAGCAATTAGGTTAATGCAATCTAAAATAGCAAAACAAATTCGACCCGCACGTTTCGTGAAACAGCGATCTATCATACACAGAGGATCTTTCTTCCACCAATACTTGAGCATATTCAGTTTTAGATGAACAATCAGTCGCATTGCCTGATCGGTCACCATCTTTTCCGTCAATCTACTGTTCGAGTCAATACTATGAACTGAGTTCGTCTCCGCTCCAAACCCTGGCCATTTCACACACTCGCTCGCACGTAATCCAGAGAGCGAGCATTAGTCGCGACTAACAGCAGCCTTAGGAGCGGGCCATAATAATTTATTGCCGACTTTGCACACAAACTTCTAAATAGAGGGCCCGCACGTTTCGTGAAACAGCACAAATGCATAATCAAAGAATTTTTCAGTTCGCCAATACATAGTCCATGTCGACGATAAAAACAAAAAATCGCTTTCGAAATATATCATTGCACAAACTGAGGATCTTACTTCCACCAAGTTCTCGTCCGTTGCTATCAGCCCACACAAAAAAAAATTGAATTGAGCCTCGCCTTGGCTGCATTCGTGTCCCTCTGGAAGTAGACGAGTGTGTCCGTCAGCTTGAGCTCCTCGTCGTTAGAGGCGCGCGCCTCCACCTGGAATCAATTTGTATTTTTATGATAAATGAATATCCTATAAATATTCAATCTACAGCCCGTAACCTTGGAAGAAATAATTGTTTTTTCCGACTGACGTATCGACCACTCATCGAATAATGAAATGATACCAACGGCTATTACGCCCGCTCGCAACAAGAACCCTCCAACGCAAATGCATTAGCGATTTCTTCCCATTTTCAACTTAGTTAATAATTTTGTGAAACGCTTGCATTACCAGATAAAATTATGCCATACCAACTCAACTAGAAATAATCGGAAAAAAAACGCAGCCATAAACTGACGTTTACGCACAGCCGAAGCAAAGGCAAGCAATCTCTACATGGAAAACAGTCTACATTTTCAGCAACATTGGAATTTACCTAGGACGCGAGAATAGTATTTTTTATATAGAACGGTTGCCAAGGACAAATTGAGATATCCCAACGCCCATGAGCCTATCACCTGTCTCTGCAGCACTAAAATCACTAAGCACAATCCTTCTTCTAGATGCCATTCTGTTGCGTCATACACTAGCCAAACACAACTAATGCGTATTCTACTCAGACCGAAAGCCTGAGAAAAGGTGAACGCCTGCGGGATTGCAATTCAAGAACGAACTGCGAAGCGCCAAAAAGAAAGATGTTCATTGAAGTTCGAAGTGCAAAATAATACGGAAGAAGTAACGAAGCCTATTGAATTGTTCGAAATTATGCGAAATTAGATCATTAAATATTTCTACACATTGTATTTCCCGAAGCGTTCCCGATCGCATTGCTAATCTGGAGTGCCGCAGCCTATCATACACATCTGCAACTGCAAACTTCCCAGACCCAAAGTTTCGTTCGCGAGGGCAGGATTTCCGAGGGGAACTTCTTCGAATTGGACATAATACGGCCGTTACTAATACCACCTCCGCTCTTCTACGTAATTCTATCAATTTCTGGCTACATAATCGATTATCGCATTATTTAGCGCATGGATAGCGCTTACGTAATAACATCGCTTCACTGCCAGCGCGTGCACTTTCCCTACCGTACTCCCCAGCTGCCGAAACCCTACCGTACCTTCTTCAGCTTCTGGAGCGCGTCGGCTCCTCGCGCGAGCGTCCGCGCCATCGTCTTGTCCGGCTCGGCGCGCGCCATCCGCTCCAGCGACTCAGCCAGCTTCGAGTAGCTGTCGGCGACATCTGCAATTAGTTTTATTTACTTAATTATTTAATTAAAAGACAACTTAATTAGTACAATGCAACACGGATAATACAAAAATGAGCAAATTATTATTTTTTTCTACAACTGGGACTACCAACATCACTGATTTTACTCTAGCCCATCAGTGTTGTAACGAAAAAGCGCAGCACAAATCCTCCACAGCACTAATATGGCCTTGCGATTCTAAGCACAGCCTACTTACCAACGCAAAAAGACGATAATTCCAGTAACTTTGCGCATTCCATTACGGGGATTCTCACAGGCCTCACTAACATCTCATCCGCTACATGATCAAATAGGCGGAGTAAGCAGGCATTGGGAATAGGGAGAGTTTTGCGGTTTACAATCGCGATTCAGATCTCTGTATGCCAAACCCATTTAATAACACTGCCTGCTAATGACCTGCTCGTAAATTGAGAGAGAGTGTGTGACATGGAGAGTCAGACTGCAACTTTGCAACTCATATCTGCCTTGCAAGCAATATTCCATACTCCTAATCTCTCTTGCAAGATAGATGAAGCTATAAAGTACGCGGTAGGGAAAGATTCAAACCGCAACTTCGCAACTCATACCTACCTTGTAAACAATACTCTCCTAATGACACAAGTTCTCTTGCACACTCATCACCGCGAGAGACTATGCGGACGGGAGATAGTTGGCGACTCCAGACTACAGTGGAGAGCCTCCCCCCACCCTCTATCTCCCTATCTCCCCCCAGCAGACGTGCAACCTTGCAGACCGCTTTCTGTAGAGACGGAGTGAGCAAGCATGTGGACTGGAGAGGTTCCAACGGCAAAATTTTGCTCATGTCTATGCTACAAGCAATATTTCCCCCTCATAATTACCCTGCAACTCTTGCACGACACAACTAGCAACTAAAGATAACGCGATATGTAGAGAGTCAGACAGTCTCCCCCAATCTCCCTATCTCCTCCTGCATACGTGCAAGCTTGCAGACCTTCTGCAGAGCAGAGGAGGGGAATGGGATGAGTGGCGCAGCAGAGTGAAGAGGAGAGAGAGGGGAGAGGAGGCGAGCAATGATCCCCCGCTCTCCTCTATTCCCACACTCTCTCGTCTGCTCTAAGCGACGAGATAGTGTGCAATTTGAAGAGAGTCTGGAGAGATGGGCGCGATGCCCACAAAAAACTTTAATGCGATAAAGAACGAGCAGGGGGAGATTGGGGCGGTTTTGAGAGGGGGAGAAAGGGATAGGAGTAATGGCCCTGCTCTCTCCAATCTCTTCACTCATCCTCTGTCCGGCAGAGCTAGAGAGCACTCAGAATGCAGAGAGCCAGACTGTGGCTACAATGAAAGAAGAGAAGAGGAGAGGGGCAAAAGAAGCGCTGGGGAGAGGCGTGCTAGAGGGTGCCTCTCTCTCTCTCCCTCTGCGCGCGCTTTGTGCAACGCAAAGAAGGGCAAGAATTCTCCTTGCAAAGAAGGGAGAGGGGTATCAGAGAGTGACTATATTCGAGTGAGCACCTTCTGACAACATTGAATCACTGCCACAATACACATTCCAAGGGGACGATATATTGAGCAACTAGGAAGACTCGCGCTTCACTAAGCCAATAGCAGGCAAAAGGTGAGAAGGCTTCCCTCCTCTCTCCGCCTCTACGATGACGGCAGTCTCAAGAGTCGGGGGGAGACGACGCGGGGGAGAGGGGGAGGAGGCGAGATAGTACGCAAAGTCAAGAGGGTGCCTGGCCGCGGCGCGCGCCGCAACGCACGAGAGAGCGTTGCCGGTTTAGAGAGCGAGCGGAGCGGCTGGAGATGCAGAGTGTTGCGAGATGAGAGCAAGAAGGAGAGCGGGCGCGCTGCGTCAGTATCCGGAATGAGATAGTACGGTGGGACGAGAGACGCAGAGAAAGAGTGAGCGATGAAACGAGAATTCCACCGCCTTGTGCTCCCTGGTATCCCTCTCTGCCCTCCCCATCCCCCTTCACCGTCTCTTCGTCTTCTGCATGTATTCCGAGCTTCCCCTCTCTATCACTCTTGCGAAATTCAGAGGTCTCGCAGGTTAGAGCAAGCGAGAGAGCATGCAATCTGGAGAGAGTTAGACGACTAGAAAGTCCCCGTGTCCACGTCATCGCCGTTGAGCAACAACCATTTCGACGACAGCAGCGGATAACAATTTCGCAAAAAAAGCACTACGCAATACACTTCGCGGCCGACAGCTAATGAGTCAGCTTCAAGAGCCATAGCTATAAACAGATCACAAAGGAGCGGATAAAAGCGCTAATTTTAGCCCCCTGCATCTGCAGCAAAAAAAGCACCACGCACGTTTAGTGGTCGGCTATTGAGTCAGTGTCGACAGCTATAAACAGATCACTGAGTAGCGCTAATTTTAGCCCCTTGCATCTCTCCTAATCTTGCGCAACCCTCTAAATGAGCAATGCTCTGTCTCTCATCATTGCGCACTCTCTCGCAGGCTAGAGAAAGCGAGAGAGTATGCAATTATGAGAGATTCAGACAATTTCTCCCTTAAATGGTTCCCCTTTCTTCGCTGATCTGTCGACGTAGCGAGCACAGTCGAATCAAAGAGTGACGCTATCAATGATCTGGTCACCACCTCCTTGCAAGCTCTTGCATCCAATCTGAAGCGCGAGAGAGCGTGCGGTCTGAAGAGATTCAGAGCCTCGATCGTTCCCTTCTCACGCATAACCTTTAAAGGGGGCTGGGAATCAGCGCACATGTCTCCAAAAAGCACAAGATTACGTGATTGACACCCTTAAAGCAGATGGGGAAACGCAAAAGTGCTGGGAGGGAAGGAAATGACGGGGCATCGAATGGGTTCTAGAGAGAAAGGGGAGGAAGAGACGAGGGCAGCCAGCAAATCGGAAGGAAAAGAGAAGGGGGGGGCGAGGCGGAAGTAGATTCCACAGAGGATTGATGGGACGGGCGATCGAATGCTGCCACATGGAACATTTCGAGATATAGTTAAGTGTCAACGTTCAACATATCAACAAAGATCCATCAACCACTGAGGTGTACAAGTGGTGCAACGCAAAAGTACCAATTTGTGTTTTTGAAACGTCGTTGTATTATCACTATTGAATAGCACTTGTCTGGATCCTTATATAATATTAGTGAAACCGCACTTGCAAAACGGCGTTGTATCAGCAAAATGAGGCTAGTATAGCACCAAAGACAGCCGGAAGATATTCCCAGAAACCCTGCTAGGTGACGAGAAGAGATAAGGTGTAATGGGGCCGCAAGCAGGAAGTAAATGTGGGTCAGATAGACCGAATCCGAATGGAACCGAAACGTATAAATGCGAAACAGCTTGTGTGTCCATAATCGATACTCAAATTTTAAAAAATCATACCAAAAAAAGATTTTTTTAAATTTTACCCGGATTGATCCTAATTGCATTGACCTGCATACGCTTCATTCAGTATAAAAGAACAGCGAAACTGTGAATCACCATCACCAGAATCCACTACCAAGATGATTAAATTATTGGAAGCCATTAAACCTTGTTCAAGTATCCCTAGATAATTGGGGAAAAATTACGAGGAAGCAAAGCATTAGTTGATATTTGGCATGGACCATAATCACATCAATCGTGAAACACTAGAGCACAGATGAGGATTTTTTTGGGACTCGGAGACTTGTACGTATCGACCTGCATGTGATCCGGGCTTTGCCTAGTGTTTGTGAAACCCCAACTTGATCAGCTATTTCATCGTCGTCGGATCCATCAACTAGCACTATGAGGCGGGCTTGGCACCAAAATTCAGTCAATACCTATGTGAAACAACTGTTCAAGAAGGCCTCCTTTAGGAAGGAAAGAAGTTCAAGCGATAGAGAGAAAGGAGGGCGATTGAATTAGGTGAAGAGGGGCGAGCCTGCCCTGAGACCCCCACCCCCTTTAGAGCACCACTTCAGGAAATGAACCGACTTCCCACGCTGGGCAATTTTTCAGCCACCCGAAAAGTTGATGTTTCAGGCGCGTTACAAGAGCAGTAGACTTCGAGACACAACCGATGCAGCGAATTTTTCATCCATAAAATTAATTCAAAATTCTTCGGAATCCTATTAATTGGAAGACCTATTCTGCGGAAGACAAAAATCGTCTCCAGAAAGATCAAAGATCACCACCCCCCCCCCCACTCACTCTTCCTCAGTCGCACCAGCTTCTCCGCCCGCATCGCAGCCTCCTTGATGTGGGAGTGGTACTCGACGACGTAGTTGCGCTCGCGGTCGAAGAACTCGTCCACATCCTTCTGCAAAAGATTAGGGTTAATTAGGTGATATTAATTAGATCATGTTAATTAGATTTAAGATTGAAATGGGTTGAACCAGTAAGGATAGAATCCTTAGTTGAATTATTTAGCCTCTGTAACCTCGAAAAAAGAAAAAAAACAGCTCAAAATTTGAAATACACGACAATATTTTTAACCAGGTCATTCAGTACTAGTAGCACGTTTACGGACAGACGCGACCAGGATCAATCACCACTGCCTTGTTTAGATTTTTTCCTTCGATGCCAATTATTGTGGACATTGCATTGCAAATTGACATTAGCTATGCATGAAACGCGAAATTGACAACAGGTGAAATTTTTGCATTTTCCACTGCGATGTTGTTCAACAACAGTCGCTCTGCACGTGTTTCAAACGCATTGAATGTGAAACTAAGACAATTTCGATCGTGTTCAGGATTTTATGCGCACATGCACAGTGACATTATATAGATTGTTTTGCACCCATTCATACCTGAGCCAGTTAGTTAACTGGCGGCCATGGAAAATTAACGTATAGGGGGTCATGGTGAAAATCGATAGTAGGTCATGGGTATTCCAAGACTAAGTACCATAACCAATCGATAGTACATTATCGACTGATACCGTATATGGCTACCGCAACCCTCAAATATCGCGAACTGACTTTATTGTTAAAAAGTCAAAGTATCATAACCAATCGATAGTACAGTACCCCCGATACCGTATATAACTACCGTAACCCCGAATATCGCGAACTGACTTTATTTTTAAAAAGTCCTGAAACCGTGTCCAATCATTTGACTACCGTAACCCAGTACTTTGGGTCAGATCCAGTTCCTTGGGTCAAACATTTTTCTAAAAATCCTGAACATTTTTCTAAAAATCTTCTATGAATCGTAAATGACTCCACAGGTATCAGAAATACGATAGGATACTTTGAAATATTTTTTGAATCAATTTTGGATTTTTAGAAAATTGTTTGACCCAAGGAACTGGATCTGACCCAAGGAACCGGGTTACGGTAGTCACTTGGGTACTGTAGAATCGATTGGACACGGTTTCAGGACTTTTTAAAAATAAAGTCAGTTCGCGATATTCGAGGTTACGGTAGTGATATACGGTATCGGGGGTACTGTACTATCGATTGGTTATGGTACTTATTCTTGACCTACCCATGACCTACTATCGATTTTCACCATGACCCCCTATACGTTAATTTTCCATGGCCACCAGAGAACGACCAATCAACGGGTAGCCGCCGATCAAAGAACGACAAATGTACGGGTGGCCGCCCGATGAGAGCTTTTCTTATAGCTTAGGTGTGCTCCCTAGAAAAACCAGGTTTAACTGGCATTTAACTAGTTAGAATCGAGCTCAGCTGTGTACCCATTGCTTCCAGCCCATTCCTGAAGATGTGTTCCCATCAATTAAAAGCAGTGAATGAAACGCGAAACCGAACAAAATTAAGTCATTTTTCCTTTCCACCCTATACGAATACCGTATAATAATTTAAATAACAATAATAATATAAAATAATAGAATGACAACGCACCTGTCCCGACAAGAGCACCTCATCTGCCGACTGCGTGAACCTCTTCCACACCGACTCCATCAGCTCCTTCTTGTTGCGACCGCGCACCGAGAGCTGCAAGTAAATCAATCAATAATCAATACTTATCATGCCAATAAAATATGCAAATTTAATGTGAATAAGGGGGATACGGTCTAGCATTGGCAAACCCAGGACTATGCCGTTAAAAGTAACGATGTCTCTACCCTCCTCCTACCCAAAAGCGAAGTGAATGATAGCCACATCGCTAAGCTAATAACGACTATTGCCATGCCGTATTCTCCATTTCGGAGCGCTATCTCTACAGTAAAAGCGATCGTGAGATGACTAGAAGCTACCTCAACTGGCGCGCTCATTATTATAAACAGCGCAATGTTTATTAGATAAGCGCGCAAGGATTACGAGTCACTGCAGTTGCAGGTTCAACATTGTGTTTGTTTTTATTACACAAAAAAGTGGGAGGAGGACTGCAACTCCTCGATGCCTTAACAATATCCCTTATTCATGCAGCACGAATGTTCCAAGCCCGTACCAAATCCGAAAACCAGCTTGGTCGCAGTCGAAATCGATACGTTTCTTGCGCAACAATTATGACTCATAACAGTCGAAAATTCAAGATATTCACAACAGATTAAACAATGACCGTCGACATATTTATTTTGATTATTAACCACGATTCACACTGACAACTGCACCTGCCATAACCCATCGACGCTTCATGAACTCGCGCAACCCAAACCCTCCAAGTACATCCAAAGGAATCTGTTTCGTTTCAACGGATCTTTTAATTTGAATTCGTACAAAAACAAGAAAACAATAATAAACTCACATCGTTCTCGTACTGGAGGAAGATCTTGAAGTTCTGGTCGAGTCGGAACACCGGGTGGGCGGCGAGTCTGCAAGATATTTACTAATGATGGCAGAAAGGAATTTCGTCCCGGCTGGAAGCCGGCCTCAACCCGCAATTTACTCCTTTGGTTGTCGTTGTATAGACTGGTAAAGAGAACAGTATCAATTCCACCCACAAACATTTCCTTACTAAGACGCGATGAAACACGAAACAGTCGGGAACAAAAAAATTGCAAATTGAGAGTGTCTCACCTTTGCAGGAAGACTTCGTGCATCGCCACTGTCTTCTTGAACGTCGCGAGGTAGTCCCTGCAATTATATTAACTAGTAATTACCTAATTAGCCGTGACCAATTTACAGTCGCAATTATGCTATACCGCTCTGCAAGGCGTTCAAGACTGATTGTTTGGGAAAGTCTAGATCTTTTACAACAAGAAAGGTAACTTATCATAGAACTACCGTAACCCAGCCCAAAAATGATCGATCAACAAATGAATTATCCATATCCTGCTTCAGCAGACCTAACCGCTCTCGTCACAATCACTCACTAACCACAGTATCTACACTTTCAGACAACGGTAGCCCGCCTGATCTCAATCGCCAAATGAAGCGCCATCCCCTAAACGCGAGTAACCTACCGTAATTTACCGTAACCCAACATTGAATTGGTAACTGACTGTTCCAGCTCCTGCTTCATGTTGAGGAACTCCTCTCTGGTCATGGTGGCCTCGCCCTCGCCCAGCTTCTGGAGCTTCTCACGAGAGGCGTCGAAGTCGGGCCGAGGAGGCGGAGGAGGAATCTGAGTGGGAAAGGGAGATATAAACAATTAAAATTATTATTAAAATTTTAAAATTAATCCTAATTTGTTGTCAGAAACTAAAGTTTAATTAAAATCGAAACCGATTCTGTGACATCTGGATGATTCGCGTCACATGAATTGGCTATGCTCGAACGACAACCCAATTTTCAGTTTGAGAGGAAGGAAATGAGGAACAAAAAAAGAACCATTTTTTTAGACTCAAAAATATGTTAATCATGAAAAAATCGGATTAAAAGGTCCGAGGCTTCATCGGATAAATTCAAATTAAAATAAATTTAAAAATTAAAGTGTGGAAGCAGAACTCACGATGAATCCGGCGTAGTTCTCGTTCTCCTCGAGGCACGAGTGCAGCCAGATGAACTCCTTCAAATGCAATTTTTTAAATTAATAAAAATTATAAAAAAAACTTTTAAATTAACACCATTTCTATGAACATATGCATGCGGACGTTAACCATAATTTAAATAGCAAAAAAATACACTGATAGTATTGTACAAGAATAAGTCGAAATAGGCGCTCTCGTGTTTCACGCAGTGGTGGGCACGGTCCGGCCCAAATTTGAGGGCATTAGATTATCTCATAGGGGCATTTGATTAGGACCAAAGGCATTCGATTTTTGGAACGACCGTTCCATAGCATACTTTGAGCCACAATTCTGGAATTTTGAAAATTTCGCCCCATACACGGGCATTAGATTTTCTCCTGGGGGCAGTTGATTAGGATCAAAGGCATTAGATTTTTAGAATCACTGTTTGTCAGGCTACTTTGAGCCAAAGTACTGGAGGAACTGAACAACTTCATAAAAATTGTGGGCCGTTACCTGACAACGTATTGTTTCACGCATAATACACCTGGATCAGGAATTCATCAAGATCTCTCGCTCACCTCGTGCTCCCTCACCACCGACGTCTCCGGCTTCATGTCGCCGAGCGTTGACTTGGCGTGAACCGTGTACTTGACCTGCGAGAGACAATCTATTATTAGGAAGATAAATTTCAGGATCAAGAGATCTTTTTTAATCGACAAGTAGGATCCTCCTTATCGGTAGCTGCAGCGGTATCGTGTGTTTTTACCGATGCAACTACTCCCCAAGATTGTTTATATGAATCGACCACACCGATTTACAAACCAATCAACCTTTTCAAACAGTCAGGAACGACGTTATATTAAACAGGTCAAGTGCGCTTTCTCCGCTACTATAGGAAAGGGAAAACATGTCCAACTTTTTCAATAAGCTATTGATTTTGTGAATCTTAAAGACGCTATAAAGTTTCATAAGCTTACCTTATCTCGCTCGCTGAGGGCGTCCGAAATGTCGACGACGATCGAGTTGTCCGCGTCCAGGTCCACATTGATTTCCTCGGTGCGATTCTGAACCGCCATGTCGATAGAGAGCGGCGAAATGGGGAGAGAAAGGGGAGAAAGGGGAGGAGGAGGGCTGATAAGGCCACCACACACTTACATACTGAGTAAGTGCATTCCGCTCTAGGCTACCAGACAACGCGACAAAGCGCGCGAATCGGCGAGAATTAAGCTGACCGTGCGATGATTGTCGTTCGGCTCGTAGTGCGGGTCGACATTCTTCTCGGGAGCGGCGCCGCCGTTCGCCTCGTCCTCCACGTCATCCAGATTGTCCAGAGGATTCTTCAGCACGCTCTCTCCCAAGGACATCGGAAAGCGAGAGGATGAGCAAGCGACGAGACCAGTTGCGAGCGCGGAAAACAGGCGATAATAAGAAAAACACAATGCGGAATCGCACCCAGCGATGATAGACATTTGACTTGATGAGCTGGCAACGGTCAGAGCAACGATAAACTAAATTAAACGCTTAATTAACACAATAAACCAGATTTCCATGATATTTGACTAAACTACAAACTACAAATTTTGAAGATCGTACTTCAAAGTGATCATCAGGGACTTTTCCGCATGAGGTTTCACACATTTAAATGCCTTTTAAATTTTGGCACTTTGCCAACATAATTTCTTGACGAAATCGATTAAATCGAGATTTCTAACTAATCAGCGACTAATTAGTTACCAAAATGTTCTCGCCGCGTTCTCGAGGCCTTGTTTGTTCATGTCGTATACCTTGATCATGCTCGCTCCGTCGGGACTTTATGTGATCAGCTTTTCTTGCAGGCCGCTCTGTTGAGCAAATTTTGACGCCTCGATCGTAGCATGTGGCCGGTGATCGTCGCGTTTGGTGGGTGTTTTCTTCTCTTTAGTTGTCGCTTAGTCAGTATCCCTACCCTAAGTGCACCCCAAGTGCACTAGTGCACTAGTTCCGTGTTGTGGCGCCGTTTGCGAGCTTTCCTTTGTTTTCGCTGCGTTTCCTCTTCCTTGTTTTCGAAAAAATTTCTAAGTTTTGCCCTTAAAGTTTGCAATCGTGTTTGAACTGCCGGTCATTTGAATAGTAGATCAATCGCGTGATTTCATGATACACTGTGGCACGAATTTAACACGCGATATGTGCGATTGTTTACAGGATAGTTGGCCGAGATAGCGTATTGTGGCGTCATAATTCTATTAATATTAAAAACTTTAACCCTAAGTGTAAAGACCTAGTCCCTGACAACAGAACCCTATTACTCAATCTGATCTTGTGAAGTAGGAATAATATTATTTTTAAACTATTTTCGAAATTCAGGATCTCGTTTCTCTTATTATTTGGTGCTGCCTGCTGCTGCCGTAGTCGGCACCATCGGTTACTACCTCGAGCGCAAGCTTGTGTCCAAGCCCGCGCCCATTCCCTACTTGGAGGTCTCCATCCAGGTTGGTTCACGCTTCACACTGGCACCTATCGCATCTAAGTCTCTCTAGTTCACATACACTCTCATGCGAGAATCGTGATCAGCAGCTAGCATAATCAGTCCGAAAGCAATCTTCTAATTCTCAATATCATTTGCTCTGTCGCCCTGTCTTGGTTTATAGATGGGCTCTAGGTCGGATGAGAACTATGACGTCATGCCGCCTTTGATAGATAAAAGGAAAGACGTCATAGTTCTCATCCGACCTCGTGCCGTGTAGATGATGGGAGGCAGACGGTTACTCGTCATACTGGTTATGCTAGCTCATGATCATGCGTCGTGATCTCGAGGGTTGTCTCTCTCGTCGGATCGAGGGAGAATGTGAACTATGTGAACTAGTGAGAGGCAGACACGATAGGTTCTTCTTCCGCACTAACCCGAGATCTGGCGAATTTGTCTCATGACATCTAACGTTGTTTGAAACCCCGAGATATCAATGAATCACTAGTTTTTTTGGATAGTGTAATGCCTTTCTCCATATTCCATAAAAAGAACTTAGAGCACCATAGATTTAGTAGATCCATATGATTTATCTCTAGTCGGTTAGAGCTAGCGAGATAGTATGTGATTCGAGGAGAGTCAGAGACATTTTAAAAATAAAAGTCTGACTCTACTCATTGCTCATGCTCTCTCGCTGGTTAGAGAAAGCGAGATAGTATGTAGTTCGAGGAGATTCAGAGACATTCTTTCCCTTCAGGAGCAGCGACAACGACGTCTCGCCCAGGCGCACGACGACCCGAGCGTCGAGCAGCAACGTCAGTCCACCCTCCACCTTAACGAACCCAAGTAGCCCTTAACCGCCTAGTAGTCCGAACCTTATTTTAGCCAGATCTTATCCAGAATCCTCTAGTTGCCCGATCCTCTCCACTTTAGATCAGAATGGAATGGCTAGAGCCTCTAGCATGTTGTTACGTTAATCGGAAATTGTTTATCATACATATACGAGTTGGATAAATGAGAATGTTCTAGCCGAGAGAGGTGACTACGGGCGCACAAACGCAACGACATGGAGCAAATTACCCGGCAAAAGCGTAGAAACAGGCACTGGAAAGGTTTGAATCGGGCGGGGGGGGGGGGGGGGGGGGGCTATGTCATGCTAAGAAATCTTCCGATTCTTCGATTATCCTTGTCGAATCCTCGCAGATTGATTCCCTCCGCATGGCGGGCTTCGTCTGGCAGGAGGTTAGGAGTTTCACCTGACGTTCATGTTGTGAATTTGACAGTCGCGTACATTCGCGCCCCAGAGTTGATCTGTTTAGGGGTTAACAATAGGGTAGAGTTCGAGAAATGATGTCACGGTCTGTGTATTCTGTGCAAACTATGTCAACTGAAACGAGAGAGTGCGGGGTATGTTTGGCAAAATGATCCCAATACCGGGTCTCAAACTATTTCATTAAATTTTTCCGACTGACATGTGTCTCAGACTAGTGGAATGGAGACACGGTAGGCTGAATTGCGAACAGTATACGAACCTTCATGTGCCCCTTGAACACGGCGTGATAGACGTCCTCTTCAGCGAGCCGCGGATTGAGATACTCTTGAATCTCCTTTCGCGCTCTGCCAAGATCAAAGATCGACGTAAAATTCTACCCTTCCCCCATCTGCCCCACTCAATTCTGGCTATCTCCACATGATTTTCGATATCACAACCCCTCAGCGATGGAGAGGGAATGAGAAGTGATAGGGGGGAGGGTGAGTGAAATATCGAAGAAGTGCCTAAAATTTCGCACTCTAAAATGATCAAAGATCACCGTACAATTTAGCGAGTGCGCAATACTTTGCACCCTCGATGACCCCTATTCTATCACATCCTATCCGGATGTATGACGATATGTCCCGCTCCCCCAATCGCTAGTGATCATAAATGTACTTGAACATGCTGATCTCGTTTTCTTGCTCGCGCTAGCTAGGTCGTAAAGAATCCACCACCACGTGGTGTCTACCCTTAGCCACGAGTGTCTTTCTCTCCCTCCTCCTATCACACTAAACCGCCCCATCCCATTCGTTAGTTTCTTCGACCTCTACTGAAACAAAGATCACGCGGGAAGAGAGGAGGAGGAGGAAGCAAAACCAAAGCGCTAGATGAACATCGCTATACGAATTTTGCACGACTAAGGCCGCGCAAAGTTTATCATATCGCACGCACTCTTCTGAAACAGGTCGCGGGGGAGGAAATGGGTGCAAAGTATGCTCCTCTGCTTGCTGTTCTCTGGCTATTCCTCCCCGTCTTCCCCTACACCAATCACCGGACTTTGCCCCATAACCACCAAACAACACGTAGTAAACAACCAGGAATCTGCCCAGGCACACAAGTCACTCAGTGTCCACGAAATTCTGTCAGGGACGCGAAACTTGATAGCGATCCCGAATTCGAAACATTTGGAATTTGCTGGCAACTTTCTCACGTACTGCCCCCTCTTGTAATTCCCTGACTCTCCACACGCTCGCAAGTTAGATATAGCGAGAGAGCATGGAAATTGGAGAGAGTCATACGATTACCCCTCACCCCCAATTGCTCAACAGCTCACTTCATGCCGATCAACCGCTCGTCCGAAGTGTAATCCAGGGCGGGATGCGCGATCGTTGCCGACTGGCCGTCGTACTGAAATTGTGATCTTTGATCTCTGATCACTCACGATGACCATGATGAAGTGTGTTTTTTTCGAAAATATTAACCTTAATAGCCGCGTCCGCGAGCAGAAACTGGCTGCCGGTCTCGGCATCAACGACCTACAGAAGCGATTATCGATTGAAGATCAAAGACCAAAGACCAACCTGTATGTCGACCGTATGGTCCCTGGCTCCCTTGATGCCCCTGATGGCGAAAATCTCGCCCGTCTTAGTCTCGAGAGTTCCCTAAACAGAGCGGGCGGATTGTGATGATGATTGGAAACAGATGGCCACACTAGAAGAGGTGCTTAAGAAGCTCGAAAGTGGCGGGGGCCGAAGTGGAGGAGAGAGAGTGTGCGCTATGAGGAGAGCAAACCTCGAATGAGCTGGCGGATTCGAACACTAGCCGGGCGCGTCCCTCCTCGTCCATATTGTAGACGACGCCGCGACGTCGCGACATCTCCGGATAACTGCGACGACGTACGTACATTGTTTTGGTATGAGGAAGGGAATCGTCCAGGCATTTATATAGAGCGAGAGATAGAGAGAGCTAAAGATAAGAGAGAAGCTGAGAATACACACACACACGGGGTTCGCACAGGAGAGGGAGCGAGGGAGAGTACCCCTCCCCCTTTCTCTAGCCGTCTCGCTGCGTGTGGTGGTGGTGTGACCAACTGCGTGGTGTGCAGAGGGCAATTGCCGGTCACGGCCCCGACCCCGATTGTAAAGTGCGCGCTAATGAGTGTAGCGTGCTCTTGGGCCGATTTGCGCGCGTTTAGGCTTATTTGTCCCCGATTCTGGGTGCTAATCCGGGGTTAAATCCCGTTGATCTTCTAGCTGATTCATTCACGCCCAGTAATCCACTGTGGATATTCGATTACGGTTGGCCAGATTTGGCCATGGGGTGTGAATGAGGACACTAGCAGGCGCGAGGTCGCGTACTAGGTACTAGCCGCGTTGAGGCTACGATATGTATACATATTTTTTTTGTTTTTAAGAGCTCCTTGGTGGAGAAGAATTAGTTCGACAGAGTTCTCCATCGTATAACTTCTAGCCGCAAGTTCGAATCACCTGGTTCCGCAATTTGCCTTGTTCTTGTTCGCGATCTTCGTCATTCTAGTTTGATGCGTTCATAATTTTTTTCTTGCTTAATATTCCTAGTCGCTTGATAATTCGCTCAATTTGCATTCGTTTCAGCTGAAAATTTGTCATTTTAACCCTTTTTGCTGCGTCATTAGAAATTAAGTAAGAAAGAAAGTAGCATTCGGCTCTCACGACAAGGAGTGCTCTAACACCCCCGCACAAGTTCATCGTTCAGGCTGTCCCGAGGTTATCAGCGACCTATGTGTCAAAAAGTCAAAAAATATTCGACAATATTCCGTACTCCCCCCCCCCTCTTCGCCTCTTTCGGCGTTGCGTTGCGCTTCCGCAAACAGCGCCCGCGCTCTGATTCAGCGAAGATTCTCAGAGAGGGAGTTCTTCTCTCTCTGCTGATTCACCCCCGTTGTTTGGCCTCCGTTCCCCCACTCCGTCATTTGATATCCGGTGATACTATAGATGGGCATCATGAAAGCCAACTTCAAGACCCCACTGATACATTTGTTTCCAAGTCCCCTCCTCCTCCCGTCTTTGACCCTCGATTCACCCCCCCCCTTGTTCGAACAACGCTCTGACTATCCTTTGACGTTGATTTCGTGTGTAGCTTATAGCTATCTGCCGCAAGTCCGAATCACACGGTGCCGCAATCTGCCTTGTTCTTCTTCGTGTTCTTCTATATTTAAATTCATAGATTTCATTTTGAGCACTGGAAGGTTAGAGAAAAGCGAGAGAATTCGCTCTGTTCCATTCCGTTATTTGATCCAACGATACCAAAGATGGGCACCATTGAAGCCAACTTCAAGATCCCACTTATTTGGTACTCCGACTCATCCGGAAAATGCATTTATTGTCCCCAGTCTTTGACTCTCGACCCCACCGGCATTCAATTCTCAGCTTCCCCCCCTCGCCTAGTGATTCACCCCGGTTGTTCGAGCAAAGCTCTCATCCATTTTGAACACTTTCGACGGTTAGAGAAGAGCGAGAGAGCATGCAATCAGGAGAGAGTCAGACGATTACCCCGTTGCTCGCCCCCCGTTCCACTCCGTCATTTGATATCCGATGATACGCTCTCTTCTCGAACGTGCGCACGCTTTGCCGAACTCTACTCTTGTATCACACTCTCCTTCTCGCATAGTGCTAATTAGCCAAATGATAGTTGAAAATATTTGGTATTCTTGGAAAGATTTTCGCGAATGTTGCTTCCGGTTACTGTAAACTCTATTCTAGTATCGCGCTCTCCTTCTCGAATAGTACTAATTAGCCAAATGAAACGTGAATATATTTTGTATTATTGGAAATATGACTTGTGGTTACTGTAAACTCTTTAGCATTTTCGCCTAGTGTTAATTTCCTGGTATTATTAGACTCGAACTCGAATTTGTACTCGAATTTTTTTGGTGATTACTGTAATTAGAACTATTTTGCGTGAAAAGTAGGAAAAGTAGAGTTCCACTTATGTTATTACTTAATTAATCATCTGATCTTGCAGTCTGAGTCATGTCGATGCGTCGTCGGTTGAAGAAGTCGGAGATCGGCACTCCGACGGACTTCCAGCACCGCATCCACGCCGGGTTCGATCCAGCGACGGGACAGTACTCCGGACTGCCCAAGGTGGGGAGGCAGGGATGTCGAATGTTGTTCACGGTGTCTTCACGGTGTCTGCGTGCGCTAAAGACAGAAATTACGGCGTTGCAAGCTTGATTTGCAATCGAGAATTTGTTTTGAAAGAAAAAAGACTACCAAAGGTGAGGAGGATACCAGAGAAACACTCATCATGCCTTGTTCAATTACAGTATATTTCGAAAATGTGAACATGCGAGTTTTATTTAAAGAAATTGTGAATTCATATAATTTTTGACCTTGTTAAATTGGGTTTCACTTTGTCCATGTAAATTACAAGATAGTTCGAATTCAATGGGATGTGAACCGAAATGGCAACAATAATTCTGAAATATTCCACCACCCCTTGTTCCTTCTAAGCTGCGGCAATCGATAGTTGCTCTTTGCAGAAACAACAAGCGATACTTGGCCGTGGAGATTATTTTAGTGAAAGCCACTTTCGATTGTAACGCGAAAAACTACCACCAGTATGAGTCGGGTTTCACGATGGTAATATATAGACACATCACCATTTTACTTCAATTTTTGATGTGCCGACATGACAATTCAAAAACATATTTTGGAAAAAAAATACCTTCTAACATACTCTAATCGATAGTACGTTCCAGCAACGAAAATTATCCTTGGTCGTGTTTGCCACCTGTGTGGGTTGGGTTTCATGATGGCCATATATGGACATAACAGATTTCGATTACAACGGGTGGTAGCCTGGCATTTCAATAAAAACATTTTGGTAACATGATAAGTCGGCAACTGTAATCGTAGTTGCTCCTTGCATCAATGGCTAGTGATCCTTGGACGCGTCCAATATTACTTCTGACCCAGACAAAAACTTGTTGCTCACATAATATTCCAATCGATAATTGCTCTTCGCAATGTCAAGCGATCCGTGGCCCTTTCAAAAATTGCAATTGATATTGGGCCGCGTATAAAATATAAATAGTTCAGGGACAATTTTCATTCTGGCCCTGCCCAACGCTTCTTGCTCCCCAAAGTACTGTAACAGATAGTTCTTCATTCCAGCAATGGCAAGTAATCCTTGGCCGTGCCCCTCCTCGCTGCGCCCTAGTAAGTGGCCGACCACGAGCCCTCGTGGATCCATCAGCCATCACTCCGATGGAGATGGCCACCATCAAGACTGTCGTCAGAGGAGATACGTACAACCCCGAGACCAAGTGAGTACGGTAGGGTACGGTAGCAGACGTGATCATGGTGTACGGTAGTGTGGAATATCGGACTAGAGCACCTGAGTGCAGGAGAGAATTTTTGGTTGTAATTTTGAGCGCAGCTGGATACCATTCAACATTCCAGTCACCCCACCTCTTGCTACATAGATTGAGTGAAACTGAAATCATTGTGGGTGTAATTTTCGAAAGGTCGCAAATGATTTTACAACATGCCTAGCAGAAAACTTAGTGGGAGAAAAATTTGGTTGTTCCGGGTCGATTATGAGAACGCGTAATTAAAAATTACCGAGTTCGGCTTGCGTTAGTGCATTTTTATGATGGAAAACACACTTGTAGCAACATGGCGTTAGCGCGTTTAGATTGTAAAATCGAATGTGTTAATGTTTCTTTACGAGGAAAAAATATGTTCTTGCAGCAACATGGCGTGGGCGCTGTCTGGAATGAGCGTCGCGCGCAGCAACAGTCTCCGGATGCAGCAGAAGCCACTCTCTCTCAGGATGGCAGACTCGCCCTCGGCGACGTTCAATCAACCGTGAGTGTGCTAACCTCTCTTACGTGGTGTTAAAATCCCGGAAAAAGTAGAAAGTTGTGCTTATTTCTTCCTGGAATTGTAGGTGGAAAACTAGCGGAATTTTAACACCACATTAGTGAGCACGGTAGTATTATCGCAATAATTGAGCGCCTGGCACGTTGGTGCTACGGGATAAGTTCTTGTTGTGATGATACCATCTCATTTGGTGTGAAGTAGATGCTTATTAGCAAAGAAAAATCAACCGTTAATGCTACTTAAGATCGCGAAATTGAGAGCCTGGCACATTGGTGCCACACGAAATTGCCTTGTTTTGACGAGGACGCATTTTTTACTCGTTTTGGTCGGTTTGAAATACAAAAATCAACCATGAGTGCGAAGATCGAGAAATTAAGCGCCTGGCATGTTGATGCTACGGGAAACGTTTTTGTGGTGGCGAGGATGTTCCTTTTAATGCGAATCTGTCTGGTCCCGTATTCAAAAATTTGCCGAAACATAAAAAATTCAAACTCTAGTTACATTGAGAACCAAGTGAAAGAAGTGCGACAGCCGTGAAATTGTGAGCCTGGCACGTTCGTGATACTCATAAAGTCCTTGTTTTGATGAGGGCAACTGTGCTATTGCGAACTTGTTACCTTCTTCAAATAAGACATTTTTCTAAAACTGAATTTGTTCAAACTCTAGTTGCTTTGAGAACTAGGTGAAGCAGTGCTGCGCACATTAGATATCTTCGTACTTAGTTGACGTTTGCAATTGGTGTTTGCGAAAATGTACAAATTTCAATATTTTCCTTCCAGTGTCTCTCCTTACGGCGCGATGTCTCCATCTGTGTCAGCCAGAGGATATCCTTTCACGGAGCCCGACTACGCTCCCCTCCCACTCAGGGTGAGAATACGGTAGTTGGGTGAAAATGTTGTAACACAGATATCCGGACATGATCATTCCGAATCTCTCCTGAATGATTTGACAAATTCGCTGAAGCTCGAAACTTCTTGGAAGTATTTTTCTATGATCATTCAATGCGTGAATGCAAAGTCGCGACTAGTTGCTCAGCTCCCATGCAGAATATGCAAAAAAGGCAGTCGATCAATTCAGAAGGAGGCAACCACCCCTCTCTCCTCGACGGCGACGTCATCCTCATCAACGACGCCTCCCTTCCACAGCAGCCAGACGATGAATGGGAACGGAGGCGCGTCGCTCAGTCATGAAGAGGCGAGAAATATAGGATATTTTATAGTAATTTTCTACGTCCGAGAAGCGACGATATAATGAAAAAAGTAATAGATTCACTATTGATTCTTATTAAAGTAGAACGAGATCACTGAGTTTTTTAAACCGTAACTTATATTGAATGTTTGTGCAGAATTCTTGTGAAAGTAAAGAAGCGCTAAAATATGAAAAGAAATTGTAGAAAATGCATTCATGGTTAATGTTCGAAAATAACAGTTTAATTGGTGTTTCACCGTGTGTTCGTATGCCAACGAAGCGGGTGGCATTAATCATATTTAGCTTTTCTATTTTCTAAAAGGTATAAAAATGAACAATAACATTATTATTGTAATTATATTTCAGTTCCGGCACGCTCTTTCCTTGTTGGTGGATCGAACGGATCCCCGAGGTGATCTCGACTCATTCTCGCAAGTCGGAGAGGGATCAACCGGAGTGGTGATGAGTGCATACCAGGTACGGTAATAAGGATGCGATAAATAGTATACTGTGGTTCGGTGAGAAAGTTACGTTAGTCAAAAGAAAACGATTTGCAAGTTGGTTTCACCTCCGAGAGCAAGTTGATTCGGCGCCTCAGCGGTAGCTTAATAGAGCACACATATTTTCACGAGCAATTCCTGTAGGTCTACTCGATCAAATACTATTTCACTATTTGTGAGATTACCGTATCCATTCATCAGTCAGGGAAGCTACTGTACTATTTCAGATTTCGTCGGGTCGTCGAGTAGCTGTGAAGAAGATGAACATCAGAAAGCAGCAGAGGAGGGAGCTGATGTTCAATGAGGTGAGAAAGAAATAAGTATGAGGCCGTCACGACAACGCGTTCTTTAGCGCCCCCGCTCCAATTAACCGGTTAATTAGCCTAAGCCGAACCTCGTTCAGTCTGTCCTGAGGTGATCAGCGATCTATGCGTGAAGCTGTCCTAGCTATTCGTAGAGAGATAACGCTAATAAGCCAGAAAGAAAAGAATCGGCACTAGGTCTGATGAGAACGACCGCGTCTTCTTTGACAGACGAAAGACGGTAGTTCTCATCCGGTCTAGTACCAAAGAGTCTACTCAAAAGGTTTTGAAGATGCGGGCATTTCACTTCCTTTTAAGGGACTGTCTCCATAGATTTTGCCTTTATTTATCACAATTATATTGTATGATTCTAATTTTTACACCTTGTAGTTTTGAAGTTCAGCGCTGTGTCAAAGTCACAACAATGCCTCCTATTATAATTTTCGCAGGCCTGACGCTTCAATACAAATTTATAATATTTCTCTCTGCCGATGCAACCAATGAGAGACAACAGAATACGTTTTTCTTACTCCCTTGTTCCAAGCTTTCACTACATGTTAGATACTGTCTCCGTAGATGCTGGTTTTTTGTCATAATGGTAGAGACAGCACTAGCTACTTTTCGGAAGCGTGATAAAAATATTTCTTAATGTGTTTTCTATACTTTCGGATATGCATAATCGAGTAGGCAAAAAGAAACTAACAAAATATGTCGAATATAAAAAAATACGGAGGTTAATACAAAATGAGTAATGTTCTCGGAACTACAGTAATCAAATTTTAGAGTTGGAGCAAATCGTGGGTCGCATTGTAATATTATTGTAGTACTGTTATTAAAATACTACTAATATTTTACTTTTAAATCATTTCCAGTGATGCATTGGGGTACCATGCATCACTAGTGTAAGCGAATAGACACGGCAAGTACCGGCAAGTAAGAGGTAGGTTACGCTTATGTCGAAAATCGCAGGTTCGTCATGTTCAAGTGACGATAACTTTTTTTCCGATCATTTCCGGCCTCCCAGTTTTGCCAGAGCAATGCTCAAGGGTTCACTATTGACCTGTAAAAGCGAATAGAGACGGCAACTGCCGGCACAAGAAGTAGGTCACGGCAAAGTCAAAAACCGCAGGTTCGTCATGTTCAAGTGAGGATATTTTTGTTTCCGAGCATTTCTCAGCGCCCATTTTGGCGCTGAGAAATGCTCAAGGGTAGCAAAAATTGATGTATGCACGAAAATAGAGACGGCAAGTGCTTGAATTCTCGATAATATGCTTTATTAGCAGCACGAAAACAACATTTTCGAAATTAGCCTAATGTGAGGACGGGTGAGAAGTTATCAATGAACTATGGACAAATGGTGGTACTATTATGATAGGAGAATCGGCTAAAGACAAAAACAACATACTATTTAACATGAAAATGGTAAAAAATATTTTTGAAAAGTAAATCGCATCCTGAAAACCCAGTTTACGGTTCTGCGTGTGCCAGTTCGATGTTTGATAACCTTCTTACAAATTATGGTAACTGTGGACGCACTCTAACCACACAACGGGGTCTCTACATAATGGTAGTGATTTATTGCCCGATTGTCAGGGTTTTAACTGGTCGCAAAACCTAGTGGTTTTAAAGTTCAGCTCTGCATCATAGTCAAAGCGAGACGCTCATCTTCAATTTGAGTAGAACATGTGCCTCACTTAAATTAAAATATTTCTGTACAGTACGATATCACCTGCGACTTTCCCATCCTTACTATTTACCCCTCGCTTCCTTCCTTCTCCTGCCAACCAGTGAATATTGAGGGATTTGTTATATCTCTAATTGTTGATCTATATTCGATAGCTTTCGAACCCTTCTCAACTATCCACGATATTCCAAATCCTTATCCTTCTTCCAGGTGTCCATCATGCGCGACTTCGCTCATCCTCACATCGTTCGTCTTTTCTCCTCGCATCTCGTGGGCGACGAATTGTGGCTGGTGATGGAGTACATGGAGGGAGGATCGCTAACTGACGTCGTCACGCACACCAGGTATACTGTAGTTAAGAAGTACTGTAAGCAGGAAGACTGACAGGTCCCTGCAATTGATCTGTAATAGTATAGTGCATTTGATTGCTACTTTACTGGCTCGATTGGTTCTTCATCGTGTTCTTTTCTTTTTCGTAACTCAATCGCATTATCATAATCATTTTTTTCCAGAATGACTGAGGCTCAGATGGCGACCGTGTGTGTGCAAGTGCTCTCCGCCCTCGCTTTCCTCCATTCGCATGGAGTCATCCATCGGTTAGAGTGATCATTGATTTACACAGTCGAATGTTTAATAGTATCCGAAAAAATATCGATTGATGAAGCAGAAATCATCGGGGAGGTATGGGCTGTGAAAATCCATCTGCTGCAAAATCTCTGAAAATGGTGCATCCATAGTATGGTTGTTTGGAATATTATTTTTATGACTGATGTGGCGACCATCGATTGCCAATAGATAGAGCGTGCAAGTTATGCAACCATTGCAAAACTAGAAATGAGCGGGGGAGTTGTGGTATCTGAAATCGATACGAAATGTATTTCTTGCATCTCGCAATTATTGGAAGGCAAAAATCTCGAATTATGGAGCAATTGGAAAACAAGAAATCAGCGGGGGAGTTGAGGGCTGTGAATTATTCGATGTATCTGCTAGAATATTATTTTATGTCTTGAGCATGCCTGGAACACCGAATGCCAATCGATTGTGCAGGTTATGAAGCAATTGCATAACAATAAATGGGCGGGGGAATTGTGGAATCTGAAAAAAATCCATTTCGATAATTTAACATCAAAATTGCAGAGATCTGAAGAGCGATTCGATTCTCCTCAACAAGGATGGGACTTGCAAGGTACGAGTTTCGCTGTTATTTTGTGTATGTGAAAATGTATCTGCCGTCAGTGTGAGTTGAATGCGTTGGACTTAAATTTAATGAACACCTTGCAAGGTGCGAGTTTCACGGATATTTCATAACTGCTAGAGCTTCGTCATCACCAATTACTGAATGTAGTCTAGGCCAAAGATAAAATGAAAATATTGTTCTGAATTTTCAACGAAAGATTTTACACATTTTTTAAAAAAGATATGTTCCAGTGGAAATGTCCCAACAGTAATTCAGGAATTTTGCATTTTTTTAGAAATGGTGCACGTTTTTGTGAGGATTGCGACGATTTACAAAATGTCCCATAACGGCAAAGTTGTATGCAATCGTTGCAAATCTCGTAAAAAGGTGCAAAATTTCCTCAAAATACTAAATTTCTGAAAAAAAACCATAATAAGTAATTTCCACCGGACCATAGATAACGTTCTGCAGGTGTCCGACCTCGGATTCTGTGGGCAGCTCAGCAAGGAAGTCCCGAAGAGAAGGAGTCTGGTGGGGACGCCCTACTGGACTGCCATCGAGGTATTCTTTATTCTTTATTCACCAAACCTTCATGGGGAGGGAGTGAGGTGGTGAGGAAAGTATGTTCGTGTTTTGTATACTGGAAAGCAAACTGACACTGAACACTTGTTCAGCTTTCATCTTAGTCGTGAATCCCTGATTCGCATGAAAACATTGAACGTATTGTGTTTTGTGCTCTCCTACCTCGCCGAGGATTGGCGCTCAACTTTTGTTTAGCTTTCATCTTAGGTGTGAATCCTTAATTCAAATGGAAAAAAAACCTTCGTGCTTTTTACAATATTGTTTTGTGTTTTGTTCAGTCGGAACCTACCGAGAATTGACGCTGAACTCTTGCTTAGCTTTTATCTTAGTTGTGAAGCATCGATGAGCTTGGACAATGCCGAAATGAAACTGTGATTGCCTTACCGTAACCTGCTGCTTGCAGGTAATCTCCCGACTACCGTACGACACCTCCGCCGATATGTGGTCCTTCGGTATCATGCTGATCGAGATGGTCGAGGTACGGTATCGATTGCATGTGGAGTATTGAATATTGATAGACAAAGCAGATATTCATTAGATATTCTTCCATAAAGTGCTTTTACAATTCAAATTCACCTATATTACGCAACTTTGCTTGAATGCATTAAAGAACCGCAGTCGCAATTGTAGGAATTTGAATTATCTCAAAATTGATTAAAACGTATTTTTGTGGTTAAATTTTGGTAAATTGATGACAACTATTCTTGTCAATCAATACCGCAACCGTATCAACTCCGTAACTAATTGTTACGCAAATCTCATGATAGCCTATCATATTCAGGGCGAGCCTCCTTACTTCAACGAGCAGCCATTGGAGGCGATGAAGAGGATAAGGGACGGACCACGGCCCGACTTCTCGCCCACCGCACAAGTGAGTGAAGGGAAGGTTAAAATTACCCAACAACCGTAAAATTATTTTAATATCCGCGCGTGCCTGATCACGGCAGGATGAGTGAGAGAGTATGCACAATCAAGAGAGCGGGCGTGATCAGGCACCTGTGCAAAATTCAAATAATTTTAAAGTTACCCAGCACCCTTGAAATTATTTGAATTTCCGCGTTTGCCTGATCGTGGCAAAATGAGTGAAAGAGTATGCAAAAATAAGAGAGCGGTCGTGATCAGGCGCGCGCGCAAATTCAAATAATTTCAAGGGTGTTGGGTAACTTTAAGCAGGATCAAGGGATTTAAGAGGAAGATTTGTGACGAGTTCGCCAGGTGGAATTTTTAAGCGTTTTCGCTAGAGAATTGTGCTTTGTGCGAAAGATAGATGCATGGTTGGTAAAGTACAATTGTAACTTTCTTTGAAAATGTTATATTTTTATGGAGATGGTAGATTCTGGTTATGGGCGTATCTCTTCTTGCCAGATGGTCTATCTCTTCAGTGGTTGGTTAGCTGCTTTTTTTTGAATAAATACAAAACAAAATAATATTAAAAGAAAGTGATCCTAGGTTGCGCGCGCTCTTGAAAGTGCGAAAATGTGACTGGCTATAATATTAACCACAAGCAAAATATAAATTAAAATTAAGTGCAAAATGATTCCAGTTCTGATATAAAAGTGTAGTTTATTGCCTTGTGATGACTTGATCGTATCTTAATCGTACCTCACAGAGGTGGTGCTTCAACAAGTACTTGTACTTGTTATGTACTTGTTCAACAAGTTCGCAAGTTCAACAAGCAACGAGAGCAAAATCCTCCCATAGACCGCCTTAGATCTCTTGGCCATACATACCAACGTTAGGCTGACGGTGCCTTTTCGTCTCTGGATGGAATATCCCGACCTTCTTCAGGTGTCTCCTCAGCTGCTTATATATTTGAGTATTTAAGACAAATTATTGCAATTACCGTACCACAGGATTGCTTCAACTAGTCGGAATATCTTATCCTGCTGCAGGTATCTTCCCAGCTGCGTGCCCTTCTCTCTTCCCTCTTGCAGCACGACTCGAGCAGACGAGCGACTGCTGCAGCCGCACTCAGGGATCCATTCATGGGCAAGGTATGGTTTTTATTTGGTTTGAAGAAATTATGACAGTTGTATCGAAAATTAGGATTCTCTTGCTTGATGTAGAAAAGGTGAAACATGGATAGAATTGGAAGATTTTTCATTCACTACTGGGATTCATTCTTGGACAAGGAGAGAGATTTTTTTTGGTTTGAAGAAATTATCACTGCAGTACAGTATTGAATAAATAGGAAATACTTGTGTCTTGTAGACGTTGTGAAACATGGATAGAACTTTAAGATTTTCATTCACTTCAGGGATCCATTCTAGGAAAAAATTGAGGGTTATTTTTTTTTGAAGAGCTTTTCACAAACCATTGAAGAATAGGAAATGCTTGTGAGTAGTAGACGTTGTAAAACAAGGATAGAATTGGAAGATTTTTCATTCACTACAGGGATCTGCTCTTGGACAAAGTGGGAGTTGTTTGTGGTTTTAAGACCTGATATCCGCCATATCGAAAAACAGAAAGATCTTGTGACTTGTAGAAATTGTGAAACATGTTTGCAACTGAAAGGCGATTTAATTCACTTCATTGTTTCTTTTATTTGGGTTGTGCAATTAATTAACGCATGATCTAAAAGGAATAACTGTGGATGTTCCTTTGAATACCTACGCTAGTTTTCCTCTATATTTTCCGACAATAAATTGAGATGACAATGAACTCAATATTATTTGCTGCAACTCCATTCATTCTATCTCATTCAGGCCGGCCCTCCCTCGCTTCTCTCGCCTCTCCTCAATGGGTCATGAATACGTACCGTACCCACACTCGTCCTCCACGGGTCCCGCCAAGACAAAACGAGTAGTACGGTAGTCGAGGTATATTGATGGATTGTGCCCACTACTTAAGAAACGATTCATACGGTGCTTGGTCGTTTTGCATTCTAGCGTGTTTTCATATCATAATAGTTATTTATGACCTTAGTCTTTGATACTTTGCATTGTGAGATATCTACTAATACTGATGACATTTCGCATTTTGATCGTTGATCTTCACTTTGCTAGAATGAACTTACTGTGGTTCTTCTTATTGTATGAACTTTGTTGATGAGAATTGTGTGCTCAGTCTCGTTTATTGTTTTTCATTGATCGGGTATAAAAGAAGATAATTGATCTAATGAAGTGCATGAGATTTGAATTTTATGAGGTGCGGTCTCTTCATGGTACATTTGAATTTCGAATTGCTTAATTCATTAGAAATGTTCTGAAGTTCTTTATTGTGGGTGATCTTTGATAGGTCTTCGCAAGAACTGATCCTCTTGATTTTACGTGCTATCTCGCCTTTATATATATATATATATATTTATGCTATTTCATTCTGAAATAACGTGGAGAAATATGAAAATGGATCATACGTTAAATACGATTAAAATGACGAGTGAATGGGACGATAGGGCCAGGGGGATCTACTCAGGGGAACTGGTTTGATTCTCGGAATATACTAAAAGCCTTGCTGCTCTTGGAAAGAAGCTATTGTGTCTGTAGTTGTGGTTCGATCCAGGATTATTGAAGTTCATTCCGTTTCGAGTGTAGTAAATTTTGAAATAATGTGGTTTTCGGTTGGAAATACTATATTTGCCTCGGATGAGATTTGTGGCTACTCTCTTATCAATCGCTATTCTACGTTTCTCTAGGGACTCAATGCCTAGTTTTTTTTATTGCGATCGAACGCGGTGGGCATGTTTTCCCAAGTATGATCGAAACAGCGCATAAATAAACGTCGTGTGAAATAGTTTTGTACCTTTTCGAGTTCCTTTTTATCCTTGTTTTGGTAAGGGTTGAAGACGGAGGAAGCGCTTTCTAAAATCGGCCTAATGTACATTGAGTACGTTTTGACGAGTACTTCTATATTTTTGGTTCGTAAGGCTCTGAGGATAGTGTGGCAAGTAGTTTTTGCTTTGATGGATATTGTAGAGCAATGATCGGAAAAGGAGAGATTTTTCTGGACAACAAAGTCACTTTTTCTTTTTGTTCCAGAGTTATTGTTCCTATAGTATATGTTCGCTTCATATTTGCTCTGCCTAAGTGCAATGAGTTACACTTATGCGCAGCAAGAGGGAGTTGCCACACTTCAGACCAATTTACAATAGTGTCAATCGCAGCTTGTAGAGGGGCGGGTGAATTCCCCTTCTGAAAGAACCGATATATTTTTATGTTTTTGATGTGCCGCCCATACCATTTGTCACAGATATTTCCCTAGTTCTCATAAATTTTAGTGAATTGCATTGTCGGTAAAGTATTCCTTAAGTGATTCTTTGAAAGGGGTCGTGGCTAATTCGGTTATGCTTCCTCACCCACGTATTTTTTGCTTATTTCTTTGGGTAGATTCACAGTTTCCCAAGTGCTTTGTGCTGATTACCTAGCATTCGTTCGAAATTCTCGTCTTGCGAAACCATCCCTACTGATCAATTAATCAATCAATATTATCATTTCAAATGTTAAGTAAAGTGACACACAGATTGCCTTAGTTCTCATAAATTATAGTGAATTATATGAAGATCGCGTCGATACAGTATTCTTTGAGCGGTTCATTCGATCCTCGGTCGTCTCTCTGCAATGGCCGAAGACAAGTCCGAATATTTCCTCGTCGGAGGCAAGAAAATCGATACGGGCGAGGAATATTGCGATCAGAAACCTGCGGCCAAGACAGCTACTGCAGTTCCTGCCCCCGCTGCCGTCCTTCCCGCACAAGGTAATTCGATTGGCACTAGCTCGGATGAGAACTATGACGCCATGCTGCCTTTGATATATCAAAGGCTAGTTCTCATCCGAAAGTTCTCACCCGAAGTAGTGCCATTCGATTTAATCATTTTTAATTATCAATCGATAGCTCAGTATTATCGAATAGAATGCTACAGAAAAGATGGAACCGTGATATTACGATGCCACAACTTGATGATAAAATTATCAAATATTAATCAAAAACATGGCATTAAAGGTGCGTCGCCTCCCCTCGCACCCACCCCAGTCGCCTCGCCTCCCCTTCCACCTGCCAAGAAACCGATCGTCTACCAGAAGTCAACGACGTACGTGAAGGTCAAGGCCGGCCAGAAGTAAGAATTTCTATTCCATTTCATTCTATCATTCTATCCGTATCAATCCGTATCCCAGACCAGATGATACGGATTGATATCTGCGCCCGGAAAGCGACACAGATAAATATTGTATTGTATTGTAATTATACGTATCAAAGTTACCCAACACCGATGAAAATATTTGAATTTTCGCGCATGCCTGATCATGACCACTCTTGTTTTTGCTTCCTAGCTCCTCTTGCTCCTTTTTCCGTGATCAGACAGACACGCAAATTAAAATAATTTCACGGATGTTGGGCAACTTTAACATTAAAAAGAGTCATTGAGTTGTGATCTTTCCAGCAGCTCCTTCGATACGAGCGAGGAGTTCTCCGTCAAGCAGCTTGCAGCCAAGGCAGCTGCCGCTGCAGCTGCATTCCTTGCTGCTGCTGCTCCCGCCCCCGCAGCCGCCCCTCCCGTGCAGCAAGGTAACTGGATGAGTATTCGTCTGACTCTCTTCGATTTGTAGGCTCTCTTGCTTCCTCTGCGAGAAAGTATATGAAACGATGGAATTATGGTGTAGCTACCGAAAAGCTTTGGCAGAGATTGTGTTAATATATTAGAATGAAACAGCAATGCATATCGCATCATTACGACACAAAATGGCTATAGCGATCTGAAAACTGTCATTTATGACTGCCATTTTTTGTAAAAAAAACTCTCATTTTTATTTTTTTTTAAACTGTCATTATTTATAAAAAATTATTTAGATCGTGCCGTGCCTGCCCTCGCACCCACTCCAGTTGCCTCGCCTCCCATCCCGCCTGCCAAGAAGCCGATCGTCTACCAGAAGTCGACGACTTTTGTGAAGATCAATGCTGGTCAGAAGTAAGATGCTCAACTTTTATTCTATTTTATCCTATTCGTATTAAAGTTCCCCAACGCACGTGATATTATTTTAATTTTCGTGCGTGCCTGATAACGCCCACTCGCATGTGCATAGTATCTCATCAGGCGCGCGAGCAAATTAAAATAATTTAACGAGTGTTGGTTAACATTAACATGAACAAAATTTGATGAGTTTGCTTCTTCCAATAGCTCCATCGATACGAAAGAGGAGCTCGCCAGCAAGCAGCCTGTGGCCAAGGTTGCTGCTACTGCACCACCTGCTGCTCCCGTCCCCGCAGCCGCCCTTCCGGTGCAGCAAGGTAATTAGATGAGTATTCGTCCGACTCCCTACAATTTGTATGGTCTCTTACTTTCTCTAATCTGCGAGAGACTGTGTGGGAAGAGTCATATCACTGCTTAATGAGGTAGAATTATTGTGTAGATACCGCAATATTTCGGCAGAGATTTAGTTTTTTCTGTCTTGAGATAAACGAAAAATTTGAATGTGCAGCATTCCAATAACACTTTCAGATCGTGCCGTGCCCGTCCCCGCACCCATTCCAGTCACCTCGCCTCCTACCTCTCCTGCCAAGAAGCCAATCGTCTACCAGAAGTCGAGGACTTATGTGAAGATCAATGCTGGACAGAAGTACGTACTTCGAAATTTTCATATTTGATTTTCCAACGAAAATTGAAATTAATAGGATTCAGTACTGCTAATTGGGAGCGTGACGCTGTTTTGGGTTCCACTTATTTATCATGGCGTGTCAAGAAATAGTCCCCTCATGTTTGCGTTCTCTCTCGTCATTATGACTCGTTAGTAGGGTTCTGTTAATGGAAAATTTTTGTATCATTTTCAGATGTTTCATGTACGATATATAAGTCATATATATAGTGCACCTGAAACGTATCTGAAAATGATACAAAAATTTTCCAATAAAAGAATCCTACTAGTTAGAGAGCACGCATAATGAGGAGAAGAGTGTCATTTCTTGCCCAGCCATTCATGGCCCATATCGCATCTTGATCTTGCACCTTGATCTTTGATCTCGTCCTCTTCAGGATGCCCACGAACGGAAGTGACTGGCCGAAGAGCAGCATGGCGCTGACGCCCGAGCACCTGGTGACCATGAAAGTCAGTTGGATGAAGGGCCAATAATCTTTGCGTCTGTTCAAGAACCACCGTAACTCACCATGAAAAATTACCGCAACCTATCATCAAAAAGTACCGTAACCCAACATCAAAAATTACGGTAACCTACCATCAAAAAGTACCGTAACCCAACATCAAAAATTACCGTAACCTACCACAAATAACTACCGTAACCAAAGATCGAATTGCAGAAGGAGGGCGAGGACACGAGCGCAATCGGCACTCCCGCACTCAACGCCCAGGCAGACAAGATCATCAGAGAGGAAGCGAGAAGGAAGCAGGTTGGGAATTGTAGTAACCTTATCGGCACTAGGTCGGATGAGAACTATGATTACTATGACGTCATGCCGCCGTTGATATATCAAAGGCGGAATGAAGTCATATTTCTCATCTGACCTAGTGTCAACCTTATCTATCTATCTGTAATACGATCGTCAGTTTTTTTGAAAGTACTACGAATGAACACTCAACAATTTGGTCCGGTCAAGTGCTCTGTAGTCGGCCGACCTAGTACCATTTTAAGGAGAAGGCGAGAATTATTGGCAATATGGCATCAAAACGCCGTGACAATCGTATGCATTTGCAGCAGGAGTCGGATAACAACAACGATGACTTCGACTAGAAATAGAAGAAGCAATGATGTTGAAGAGACGCCCTAGTGTCCATTCCTTGTTTATTTGAGTGTCCTTCGAATTCTTTTTTCTTGATTCATTTAATTGTATATGCCAAATACTTGTTAGTTCTCGAGGTAGTTGCTCTATACCTCTGATTACTGTAGCCTTGAGCGATATCTCCAAAGTATGATCTCACTTTTACCCGACTCAGGAATTGTAGTTGCCCGGGCGCCCCACACTACCACCGTAGTTTATATACTTGTGTACTGTACGAACGATTGTATAATATTTGTGGAATGAGAAGGCTTGTTCGATTGTCGTGTACTGTTTAGAAAAAAATACATTTTACCGAGCACATTTTCTGATTTTCTGTCATCTGCTGAATTTGACAAACATGTACAAAGAAATAAGAAATGAACAGACCCTGTGTGGTACATACGATCTCTTACAGATGCGAATGAAGAGAGGGAATTGTTATCGTGGTAAAATTTTGCTAGGATGTGAAATATTTGTTACAAATCTCATTAAAAATCTATTCATAAATCAAACCTATCATCTTCTGAGCGTTTCCGCCTGATAAGATAAATTGATTGATTGATTGATTGAATCAAAAATGGTAAGAAAAATATGAAGTGTGACCCAGAAGACAAGAAACGCGCGGCAGAGTGTTAAACGTGCGCGGAAAAGCTGATTGAAATGCTGGCTCCGCGGAAGTCTCCGCCCCTTAAATTTTTAATTTCGCGTTTTAATTACCTATTAATTGGATTTACCGGTTTTGTCTTCGCAAGTTAAGATACACTTTTCCTAAAATTGTATGGTCTGCATTTAAGTGTTTGCCGCATGAAATCAATAAATATTGTTTTGTATCCAACAGCGCACTATTTATTGCTATATTCATCCTGAATAGTGTTGAGATGGCGGCTGCGCGTCTCGGCGCGCGTGCTCGTAGAGACGCGTACAAGAGTCCCTTTACCCCATTTATGATCGGAGCTGCCGCATACATTACGGTGCACGGATGGTACCGCAGCAATGAGTAAATTAGCCCCATTTTTCTATTATCCTTTGATGCCATGGAAAAAAGTCGAAGAGAAGAGGAAATATTTGAATTCCCGCAACTTCATATCTCTGCTCCCAGTAGAGATAGCGACTTGAAAAATGAAATATGGGGTGGAAAATCCATTTACATCCCATATTCCAATTTTAAAGTCTAGCGCTGCGGGGAGCCGATATATTAAATTGCGGGAATTAAAATATTTCCTCTTCTCAACCTTTTTCCACGGCATAAGTTAGCACTACCATTGTTCTATTATCTTTCGAGTATTCATTATCTGTCCTCAGATACCTCAATAAGTACGACCTGGCTGAGGATCTCACCGGCAAGACATACATTGTAACTGGAGCTACAAGTGGTATCGGACAGGTACGGTGGATGAGAATGCTAAACGAAGGGAGTGTGAAATGTATGCACAATAACGCGAGTGGCTGTGCTCAGTTTAAAAACTCCGACTGTATTTATGCCGATTGTTCAATCGATTGTCGATTGTCGTTAATAGACAAAGCTCTGCGAGTAATCAGTTTCGATCGAAAGGGTTTAGGAATTTATCATCAAAATACAGGTAACTGCCGAACAGTTGGCGAAGCAAAACGCCCGAGTGATTATGGCATGCAGGTTGTTAAATTTGAATATTATCGTTGTGTTGCAATTACAAGTTACATTCTTTAAGCAGTAAAAAGGCACACTCAAAATTATTCCGGGGAACTGGGAATCGATGTACTACTTAAAGTTGCGAGCTTTAAGCACTGAAATCCTTTTCTCCTTACTTGAATAACTAATTTGGAATGACTAATTTATGGGCTCGGTAGATGACTAAATGCTGACGTATTCCCTTTAGAAACCGCGAGAAGTGCTTCAAGGTGCGCGATGACATCATGCGAACAACGGGAAACAAGGAGGTGAGTGTTGGAATTAGTACTTCCCACTCAATCGTTGTGTGACATAAGAAGGGGATACGCAGTAATTCTTGTCATGGCGTAGAAGTACTGCTTGTAATCGAAGCCGCATAGAGTGTAGCTCATCAGTCTTTGTCGAGCGAGACCGAGACCTCGCTCGATAAAAACTGATGAATCACACACTTGTCCACGCATCCGGCTTCACGAAGATTACTGTGATAATAGAATGCGTAGCAACGTACACGACAAACTTCTTAAAGTATAACAATATTCGCGGAACGGGTATATATTTTGCAGGAAATATTTTCCGGTTCTGCGAATATTGTTGTACTTTAAGAAGTTTGTCGTGTACGTTGCTACGCATTCTATTCTCACAGTAAGAGCAGCAGTACTCAGGTGCACTGCCGTCAGTGTGATCTCTCTGACTTCGACTCGGTCGTCTCTTTCGTGAGCCAGCATTCCAAAGGTACGGCTGGGAAATTCGCGGTCCGTAAAATCCGGGTCTCGATAAATTGATACGGCGAAAAACGCGATTTTTTGTACATCGAAACACCAAAGATAACGTGATTGGTATTTTCTGATTTCTCATCTGTGTCTTAAATTTATTTATGTTTTTTGTTCTTCTGGTAAATCTCATATTCATTGACAGGCAAATTCGAGTTGGATCGAATTGACGGCGTCGTTCACAACGCTGCAGTGATGGATTCGGAGAGGAAAGTGAACAAGGTGAGTATGGAGGAGAACATATTTCGTAAAGATGCGACGAATGTAAAATATATTTTAATTCTTCAAAAATAGCTTCAAAAACATGTGCGCTCGGTGAATTTTCCGAACTTTTTTTGAGGACGGGATTGAGTCTACACTGGCGACTAATCATCTCGGTCCGTTCCTCCTGACGGAACTGCTACTGGAGAAACTTAAGGTGAGGGATGATGGAACACGAGTGGAATGTAGAATGCTTTAGAAGAAAAGTAGTTGGGGTAAATATGATGTGCAAACATCCAAATATGGAAATGAAAATATAAATGTAATATAAATAAAAATATAAATGTAAAATATTTGGAAATATAAATATGGAAATGAAAACATCCTGTCCTCCAGTTCCTACTGTGAGTAAATTCAGCCTAAACGGATAGAGTCTATTGAAAGTCTGGATTTAGCGTTTCTTGGCACTGGTTGTGCAAATTGATGGGAGCAAATTCTAATGGAACAAATTCTAGTGATCTGCTCCAGTCTAAGCATAGAGAGTTCGTTCAATTGAAAGTAGGATAAAGTTTTTTCATTCCAATTTCCTTTCAGGCTCAATCGGATCCAGTCCGTCTCGTCTTCGTCAACACTAACATCATTAAGTGAGTATCATTTTTTATATTGGGATACGGAAGAACAAACGCATTTTCACCTTTTTTTGTAAAATATTTTTGATATTGCCAAAATATGTAAATATTCAGGGTGAGTATGGGGTATTTCCACTTGGCGGTTTTATGTCTAATTACATTTGCATTGATTTATAAATTTGAAAAATTGAAACAAGACGTGTAAAATAGCACTAAAATGTGGACGTGATTTTAAGGCTCTCCACGAACTTTAACTTTGCCAACTTCAATGAGGAACTTCAGCCGAAGGAACCAATCAGCGACGAAGAGAAAGCGAGACCGAAGGAGTGGGACGGATACGAGGTGAGATATAAACATTCTTAATGTTTTCCATCTATAATTCCACTATTTGATATCAGATATAATGAGAAAGTGTGGAGATAGAGAGATTTATTTAATACAGGTGTACAAACGATCCAAGCTGGGCGAGGCAATGTTCGCCAAGGATCTGGCTGAGAAAGTTAAGAGTGAGTTATTCTGCGTCTTCCTCTTTCTAACACTCACATGCATATATAAGCCATTTTGCCTAAGAAGCCTCAATATCAAAATTTCTCGGATGAAATGTGTCTAAAAATTTTCGTTCAACCTTATTTCGAAGTGCACCTATCCTTGCATAAGATAATCTATTTCCTGTTTGAATATATTTCAGATTCGAATATCTCCGTGACAATGGCTGATCCAGTTTTTGCCCATACTAACCTCTGGCCACATGCCTTACCGCACTTCCTCTTTAGATGGATTATGCATTCATTCCTGTGGTCATTTAGGTGAGTGAAGATAGAATAGATCTAATTGTAGCCTACGCTAATGAAGCATTCAATTGTTAGGCGAAAATGGATTTACATTACGAATTTTCATCTAACAAGGTGCTATAGATTTGATATACGGGCGATCGTGCTTGTGAACCATATTTATCTCCTCTATTTAGTTTCATTGGGGGAAGTACAAAACGGGCGGCACAACCTGTGCTGTACGCAGTTGCCGATCCTGAGATGGAGGGAAAGAATGGAGTATTCATCAAGTAAGTAAGGAATGGTCAGGAGTGGTGGTTAGAGAATAATTGCTCTTTGTAATAGTGGAGAGTTAAAAACTTACAATTAATCTCACCTATTGAATTACTTATCGTTACAAGGGTAGCTTATTCGAGATGTTATAAAGACATTTTTATTTGTACCAACAGTCTTCTGTTTCAGTCGGGACGGTCTGGCGGAGCAGGAATGGGGCGAGAACGTGGAGGACGAAGAGGCGAGGAGAAAGCTGTGGGCAGGGAGCGAGGAATTGACGAGGTACACAACATTTCTTTTTCTGCACCAGATCCTCTAGTCCGATCTCCCTGTTTTTGGTCATGCCACCCCTCAGTGGAAAGGAGCGATAGGAAATGAAAAGAAGGCTCGACGATTTGTGCGGAGAATCAAAGAAATGCCAAAACGTAATTAATGTAATCATTTTGAACGTGTCGCATAAATCAGCATCATGGTTCATGTTCAGACTCCCCGATCGTCTCTCGGATCTTCGTCGATCGATTGAGATTCTAGAGATTGAAGCGAAGAAGAACGTCGAGGTCACCAAGGTAAAATTTTTCCTGCATTTTAGCAAGTCTCGTTTCACTATTTTCGTCGTGATTAGCTTTTTCGAAAATGGGTTAGCAAAAAGTGTGCCAAGATAATGTGTCGTAAATGAGTTTCGAAATTGAGTTTTGGATGTGAATTGAAGAGAAATTAATATTCCGTAAAATACTTGCAGAACTTAGTTTCCGATAAGCAAGTGCCATCTCACGAGGAGATCGAGAAGAAGAAGAAGAAGAAGAGCGACGAGATCACGAAGGTTATCACTAGGGTTCTCTTATAGGAAAAATCTTGTTGCCTGTTCCCGTAGGTTTTGACTACATGAAAACCAAAAAAATATGATACCCTTCTCCAGGATTCTCAAAATAGCTATGCAGACTGCCTAAATCATTCTGCTAATTTACTGAAGAAGGGAATTTGTGGTTGCTATCCTGTATATTAAATAATTGAAGGTTCAGATTCGACCTAGGACCTCGATTTTTACCTAATAAGCGCTAATGCGAATCCCATATTCATTCAGGCAGTCGAAACGAAGCCCGTGCCCAAATCTACTTTCATCTATGACCTACCGTAGACGGTGGATGAGGAGTACGGTAGTAATAGGTTGTCTATCTATTGTTGAACAAACGTGTAATTATAATTCGTTGTTATCTGATTCAAGTTTATTGTTCGAGATCTATGTTTGTTGTGTTTCCTCTTAATATTCTGAAATAAAGCTAATTAATGTTAGTTTCAAAAGGTCAATTTTGTTTTGAAATTTTTCTGACTACTAATGAGGTGATTGGTGAAGAAATGTATCGGTCTGAGAGCACAAGGATGACCGATAATTGGGCTATGGTAGAGCATGCTACTTCATGTCAGATAGTAAAACACGTAAATGCTACGGTAGGGAGAGTTGTGATAGGATAACTGCTAGAACCAAATCGATTAATATTGCAATGCTACGGTAGGAATCTATCATCACTTGACGAGAGAGTTTGGGAAATGAAGTGACCGTTACCCAAATTGAGAAATCTACGTATATGTACAAAGAGTAAGGTCCAGTATATGAAATGCAATCTTGTTGAATGAAAAAAATTTGCTTGAAGTACCCATTATTTATTTTTAAAATTAAAATAAAAAACTGTTAAACGAAAATATAATGTGTGACCCAACATCACCCATGAGAAACACGCGGCGGAGTGGTAACCGTGCGCGGACCCAGTTGATTGAAAAATGGCCCCGCCCCCGACTTTCTTTTAATGTTTCGTGTTTTAATTACCTATTAATTAAGTTTTCCGTTTTAGTGCTTGGTAGTTGGGATGCACCTTTCCAAAACATTCCATTACCGCGTAGGATCGCAGCGCTTTTGCTTTTTCCGCATTGAATTCCATGTTTCTTGTTTCGTATTCAATGGTCATTGCAATGGCCCACTGTTCGTTACACCGTTAAATATTATTAAGATGGCGGCTCGTCGTCTCCTCGGGGCTCTCACTTTACCTTTAGGAGTCGCGACAGGCGTGACAGGCGCCGTTCACGGAGTGGTGTGGTACAAGACAGAGTAAGTTATTCCGATTTTTTTTCTACTGTTTCGTGTTCTCTTCAGACGCGAAGCACGTCAAGAGCGATGTGCGACAAGTGCGTATGATACTCCTGCCCAAGTCCAGATTAAGGTACGAGTAGTGGCACTTCTATTGCATAGGTGGGCACCATTGAAGCTTCAAGATTCCACCGGTTTGGAATTCCGACCAAGTTAAGAAATATATTTATTTCCCGCCCACCTCCTTATTGGGAAAACTTTAAGTGACGCCGTCGGCTAAAGCCGTATAGCAATACTTACCTTGCACCTATTCACGCCTCAACCTGGGCTTTGCAGAAGTGCGAGGATTCCCGACCAAGCAAGTCAAAAATTGCACGCAAATACGATCTGGCAGAGGATCTCTCCGGCAAGACATATATCGTAACTGGAGCTACCAGCGGTATCGGACAGGTACGGTTACTCTGAATGCAAACTGACCAGTTAGGAAACCGTTCTAAATCCATGTGTAGCACGAGCGGCTGATCAGTTTCTAAATGCAGACGGCGCATGTGTGCAGTTGCTCGTTAGATTGGAACTAGGTCTGGTGAGAACTATGACGTCATGCCGCCTGTTTGTTTCATTAAAAGTAGCATTTTTCCGAGTTTGACATATCAAAGGCGGCATTGTGTCATAATTCTCATCCGACCTAGTGCCCGTAGATTGATCTTCAACTTTATGAACGGTCGGCCAAATTTCCTTTTGAGAGTGAGCAGTGTCGATCACTTCGATGAGGTTTATGAAGCACAATCTCTGCAGGCTACTGCCGAAAAGTTGGCAGAGCGAAACGCCCGAGTGATCATGGCATGCAGGTTGGTGGACAACTACTTATCGTTCGTTATCTGTGGTGTTACCACAACAATTTATATGCTTGAACTAGTGCACGCAAAAAGGTGCCTTGTATGGCAATCGGAGTGTTGCAAAACATAGATATGTTTTGTACGCGGAAGAACTAATGTGTTGTCGATCTACGCGTAAATCCTGACGCATTCACTTTAGAAACCGCGACAAGTGCGCCAAGGTGCGACGAGAGATCGTGGACGAAACGGGAAATGAGCAAGTGAGCTAGTCTCAATGGCACTAGATCGAATGAGAACTATGACGTCATTCCGCCTTTGATATATCAAAGGCATCATGTATAAGCGTACCATAGTTCTCATCCGACCCATTTCCCGCATGTTCTAGCCATTTTATGTTCAAGTAAATCTGTGTGCTAAATTTTGTAAAATAGTACTCAGGTGCAATGCTACCAATGTGATCTCTCCGACTTCGACTCAGCCACCTCTTTCGTGAGCGCGATTTACAAGGGTACGCTCTTCCTTTACCCAATTAATGCTAAACTACTTTACCTTAATGTCCAATCTTCTTTGGCAGGTAAACTCGAGTTGAATCGAATTGACGGTGTCGTTCACAATGCTGCAGTTATTGAGCCAAAGAGGAAAGTGAACAAGGTGAGAGAGGGAGGAGAGCCAAAACCAACCGGTATCATACGATGATTAGAGAGCGATCATATGGAATATGAAATGAAAACATTCGGGTCATTCATGAGGATTCATTTTGAGGACGGGTTTGAGACGACACTGGCGACTAATCATCTCGGACCGTTCCTCATGACGGAACTGCTACTGGAGAAACTGGAGGTGAGGTCATGAGGTCCGGAGGATGATGAGTGGGAGAGAAGTGTGAATGGTGCAAATATCATGGTAGGATATGAATCCGAAAACTGTTGGAGCGGGGATCCCTTGAAATGAGGCTGAGCTAAGAAAAAATATTGATCCAATTCCCCTGCAGACTCAGCCGCATCCAGTCCGTCTCGTCTTCGTCAATAGTAGCATGCTCATTAATGACAAGTGAGATTGGCTCTTCCACTTGGCAACAAAGCAATCGTGATTTGTAATAGTGCTCTCACGCAGGAGGGCAGTCCTCAACTTTGACAACTTCAATGGCGAATTGCGGCCGAAAGAACCGAGAAGCAATGAGGAGGCGGAGAGACCGAAGAAGTGGAACTCGTTCCAGGTTACTTATCAAATACGTATGCTATCACATCAATAGCTCTATTTGTGTGCAAGGATTTGAGTTCATTTATTGGGAAATTTTCGCGGCATCGTATAGGTTTCAAGTGTGCTGAAGCTGGGCGCACCAGAAACCTATCCGATCTGACAAGACAAATTTTCCAATGAGAGAACTCTAGTAGGGATTGCGGAGATTTATTCGATTCCAAGACGTAAATTTATCCAAGAAGAGCAGCAACTTTTCGACTCTGGGTTATAGTGTGGAAAGTCGAGATGGGGGGAATTTTTAATTAATTAAAATTCGATGCAGGTGTACGGGCGATCCAAGCTGGCCGAGGCAATGTTCGCCAAGGATCTGGCGGAGAAACTGAAGGGTGAGTAGGCAACTCTATATCACTTACACTCGCAGTATGTTCTCTTACCCTCAGTTGAATAGGTTTTCCTGAGGGTTGATTCTAGTTGTCGGATTGCATGGAAAATAGCCCTGAAATTCAAGGCCTGAATGCATTTCTTTCAAGGGGCCTCCTGCATTACTCGTTCCTTTCTTTCAGATTCGAATATCTCCGTGACAATGGCTAGTATTAGGCCGACACAAACGAATCTCCAGTCGCATCTCGCACGTGGCCGACTTTATTCATTCGTCAGGTGAGGGGGTATATTCTTATTCTTATTATTTATTCACCAGCACTTGTATGGGCCGGGAGTGACGTGATGAGGAGGTTTAGGTGGTATTTTGGCTCGGGCGAGCTTGTAGGGTGGGAGAAAATGTGGCAGTTTTGTGTTACATTTTTGTATTGGATGACTGGAGGATATAGGTTTTATAAGTTTGTTTTATAACAAGATATGTTTGTGGATTATTTTATATATTTTTTAAATTCAGACGTTTTATGTCTACTCCGGCCGATGCTGTGGGCCCTGTGCTGTAGGATTCCACCGGTTTGGAATTCCGACCAAGTTAAGAAATATATTTATTTCCCGCCCACCTCCTTATTGGGAAAACTTTAAGTGACGCCGTCGGCTAAAGCCGTATAGCAATACTTACCTTGCACCTATTCACGCCTCAACCTGGGCTTTGCAGAAGTGCGAGGATTCCCGACCAAGCAAGTCAAAAATTGCACGCAAATACGATCTGGCAGAGGATCTCTCCGGCAAGACATATATCGTAACTGGAGCTACCAGCGGTATCGGACAGGTACGGTTACTCTGAATGCAAACTGACCAGTTAGGAAACCGTTCTAAATCCATGTGTAGCACGAGCGGCTGATCAGTTTCTAAATGCAGACGGCGCATGTGTGCAGTTGCTCGTTAGATTGGAACTAGGTCTGGTGAGAACTATGACGTCATGCCGCCTGTTTGTTTCATTAAAAGTAGCATTTTTCCGAGTTTGACATATCAAAGGCGGCATTGTGTCATAATTCTCATCCGACCTAGTGCCCGTAGATTGATCTTCAACTTTATGAACGGTCGGCCAAATTTCCTTTTGAGAGTGAGCAGTGTCGATCACTTCGATGAGGTTTATGAAGCACAATCTCTGCAGGCTACTGCCGAAAAGTTGGCAGAGCGAAACGCCCGAGTGATCATGGCATGCAGGTTGGTGGACAACTACTTATCGTTCGTTATCTGTGGTGTTACCACAACAATTTATATGCTTGAACTAGTGCACGCAAAAAGGTGCCTTGTATGGCAATCGGAGTGTTGCAAAACATAGATATGTTTTGTACGCGGAAGAACTAATGTGTTGTCGATCTACGCGTAAATCCTGACGCATTCACTTTAGAAACCGCGACAAGTGCGCCAAGGTGCGACGAGAGATCGTGGACGAAACGGGAAATGAGCAAGTGAGCTAGTCTCAATGGCACTAGATCGAATGAGAACTATGACGTCATTCCGCCTTTGATATATCAAAGGCATCATGTATAAGCGTACCATAGTTCTCATCCGACCCATTTCCCGCATGTTCTAGCCATTTTATGTTCAAGTAAATCTGTGTGCTAAATTTTGTAAAATAGTACTCAGGTGCAATGCTACCAATGTGATCTCTCCGACTTCGACTCAGCCACCTCTTTCGTGAGCGCGATTTACAAGGGTACGCTCTTCCTTTACCCAATTAATGCTAAACTACTTTACCTTAATGTCCAATCTTCTTTGGCAGGTAAACTCGAGTTGAATCGAATTGACGGTGTCGTTCACAATGCTGCAGTTATTGAGCCAAAGAGGAAAGTGAACAAGGTGAGAGAGGGAGGAGAGCCAAAACCAACCGGTATCATACGATGATTAGAGAGCGATCATATGGAATATGAAATGAAAACATTCGGGTCATTCATGAGGATTCATTTTGAGGACGGGTTTGAGACGACACTGGCGACTAATCATCTCGGACCGTTCCTCATGACGGAACTGCTACTGGAGAAACTGGAGGTGAGGTCATGAGGTCCGGAGGATGATGAGTGGGAGAGAAGTGTGAATGGTGCAAATATCATGGTAGGATATGAATCCGAAAACTGTTGGAGCGGGGATCCCTTGAAATGAGGCTGAGCTAAGAAAAAATATTGATCCAATTCCCCTGCAGACTCAGCCGCATCCAGTCCGTCTCGTCTTCGTCAATAGTAGCATGCTCATTAATGACAAGTGAGATTGGCTCTTCCACTTGGCAACAAAGCAATCGTGATTTGTAATAGTGCTCTCACGCAGGAGGGCAGTCCTCAACTTTGACAACTTCAATGGCGAATTGCGGCCGAAAGAACCGAGAAGCAATGAGGAGGCGGAGAGACCGAAGAAGTGGAACTCGTTCCAGGTTACTTATCAAATACGTATGCTATCACATCAATAGCTCTATTTGTGTGCAAGGATTTGAGTTCATTTATTGGGAAATTTTCGCGGCATCGTATAGGTTTCAAGTGTGCTGAAGCTGGGCGCACCAGAAACCTATCCGATCTGACAAGACAAATTTTCCAATGAGAGAACTCTAGTAGGGATTGCGGAGATTTATTCGATTCCAAGACGTAAATTTATCCAAGAAGAGCAGCAACTTTTCGACTCTGGGTTATAGTGTGGAAAGTCGAGATGGGGGGAATTTTTAATTAATTAAAATTCGATGCAGGTGTACGGGCGATCCAAGCTGGCCGAGGCAATGTTCGCCAAGGATCTGGCGGAGAAACTGAAGGGTGAGTAGGCAACTCTATATCACTTACACTCGCAGTATGTTCTCTTACCCTCAGTTGAATAGGTTTTCCTGAGGGTTGATTCTAGTTGTCGGATTGCATGGAAAATAGCCCTGAAATTCAAGGCCTGAATGCATTTCTTTCAAGGGGCCTCCTGCATTACTCGTTCCTTTCTTTCAGATTCGAATATCTCCGTGACAATGGCTAGTATTAGGCCGACACAAACGAATCTCCAGTCGCATCTCGCACGTGGCCGACTTTATTCATTCGTCAGGTGAGGGGGTATATTCTTATTCTTATTATTTATTCACCAGCACTTGTATGGGCCGGGAGTGACGTGATGAGGAGGTTTAGGTGGTATTTTGGCTCGGGCGAGCTTGTAGGGTGGGAGAAAATGTGGCAGTTTTGTGTTACATTTTTGTATTGGATGACTGGAGGATATAGGTTTTATAAGTTTGTTTTATAACAAGATATGTTTGTGGATTATTTTATATATTTTTTAAATTCAGACGTTTTATGTCTACTCCGGCCGATGCTGTGGGCCCTGTGCTGTACGCAGTTGCGGATGCAGAGATGGAGGGAGAGACTGGAGTGACCATCGAGTGAGTGCATCGTAATCAAACGTGGGCACACAACACTGGTGGGCATCATTGCTTCAAGACCCCACCGGTTTTGAACTCTGGCCAAGGCGGGAAATACATCTGTTCACCACCCCACCCCTGGTTGCTTGACCCTCCAGTACCCCCCACCGGTATTCATTTCTCAACTTCAACCCCTGCCCACCTATGCGTGGGCAGGAATTACTGATGGCGTTCAAAATCCGGGAGTGCGTCCACTAGTTCACTAAACAAGCAGGATTTTCAAAAACTGGTATTCAAAAATTAAATGTGATGGGTACTGTCCCATTGCCCACGTTTCGTCGAATTATAGGACAGTATTATGATATCATCTCTAGACATGGAAGGTGTCTTGTTGCATCGAATGACCATTCCTAGTGTACATGCGTCCATTCTGTCGTTTCAGTCCAATGAGAGGAGTGACACGGGAATGGGGCGAGAACGTGGAGGACAAAGAGGCGAGGAGGAAGCTGTGGATATACTGCGAGACACTGACGAGGTATCATGACGCTACGTCAGATGAGAACCTTCCGAATGATAACCAAAAACTAAACGATTCTGAAATGTTTCCATAGAAGACGTTTTCTTATTGGGAAAGGAAATGTGAGAATACTGGAGAAGGGAACTGTTGGTTCTCATGATACTTTTTTTCTCATGATATCTTGGTAAACGAATTATTTTGCAGACTCCCCGAACGTCTCGCGGCTCTTCATCGTTTTATCGACAGTGGAGAAAGTGAGACGAAGGAGGGCCACGAGGTAGGTTTTTAATTAGGGGAGAAATTAGATGCTGCGAAGTGTGTAGCATTCCGCTGGATATTTCTAGCATTTTGGTACTGTTTATCAGCTTCACCTGTAGTTTCACAATAGGCCCGCAGTCTTACAAAATTCATTTAGGGAGATACTGTAGGAATATATCTTTGCTCCTCACCTGTCGATCACGAACTGAAGCTTCTTAAAATGCATTACAGTAATCACATCTGTTCAGGCAGCCTCTGGCCGCAAATCCCCTAACAAGTATGAAAGTCCGGTCGCGAATCCCCTATAATGCATGATCTACAGTAGACGATGGAGGAAGACTACAGTAGTGATAGATCGCCTATCGATTGTTATTATTTGTAATTATTGCTCATTGTTGTTATCTGACTCAGGAGTATTGCTAAATATCTCTGTTTGTTGTGTTTTATTGTTTATATTATGTTATAAAGTGTGCAATGATAGAAGATTGCGCAAGTGGCTGAGTGTGATGTCGTTCGAGACGACTCGGATACTTCTCATCAATTTGTTTAATGATGCTCTGTCTCTCCTCGTTTTGCACACTCTCTCGCAGGTTAGAGAAAGCGAGAGAGTGTGCAAATACGAGAGAGTCAGACGATTTCTCACCTAATGCGATCTCTCAGCAGATGTTGTCGGTATTCCGAGTGGGAACCCGCTTGGGTGCCTTCCCTACCGTACTCCCGCTCGCCTCCGTCCCTACCGCAACCCAATCGGCGGGAGTTCATCACCATCTCGAGAGGAGAAATCTGAGAAGATTCCTGGGAATTGAGAGGAGCAACAAAGCGAGAGCCAACAGGAACACCCATCACAATGAGAGGATGTTCAGGGGGGTGAGTGTAGTGGCAATTAAATGATGTTGTTCACAAGAGGCGCACAGCGTGTCAAATGGGGGAAGAAACCTCATTTGCGTGGCAGATCAATTTTTTTGTTCCATTCCGTTCTCTCACTATGACCCTTCACCATCCCACGAATCGGTTTGTGGAAAATGTCGCGTCTTACCTTCCATTCATTGCTGATCCCAAATATTTATCGTGAAACGTATCCAGATCGCTTTGGTTGCTTCTACCTATCATTTTCTCCGGGCCGTTGAACAGTGAAACACATCTGAATCTACAATTTTCCAGGCACTTCTTGTCGTTCCATTTTCCGTTTTGGTAGAAACATAACGAAATTCGATGGTTCAAGCCTTGTTTTGCGCACTCCAGAGCTATCTCCTCAGCGGGGAATGAAGATATCGACTTGGCGTTTGGACACAAGCCTTCCTAAACTCTTTTCCCACAATTTGATGTTTTTCGATTTTTCATTTTCGATTTTATTAGGGCCCACTGTTAAGAAATGCACTAAAAATCTAGTAAAAAACAGCGGAAATCCGTCGTTTTCCCCACTCTAGAGACACTCTAGAGGCTATCGATTCGGCGTTTGCACACACGCCTTGCCAAACCTTTTGCCCACAATTTGATGTTTTTCGATTTTATGAGGGTGCAGCATCGAAGAATGTACGAAAAACCCTGCAATTCCAACCGCTTCATTCTCCGTTAATCCGTGAATGAAAGGGATTAGATCTGCCACGCAAATGAGCTTTTTTCCCCGCTTTGACACGCTGTGAGGCGTAAAATGTTGATGGGAGAGGGAGGAAAGTGTTTCTGTTAGTGATGACAAAACGGCCACGACAAGCCGGCTTGGATGCGCTTCCAAGCCGTGTGCACTAGGGTTTCAATTTTCAGGTAATTTAGGCTCAATTTCTGGTATGTTTCAGGTGCTCTGTATAGCTCATAAGCTTACCAGCTATATAGCGCACCTGAAACACATCCGAACATGGCCCAAAATTACCTGAAACTTGAAACCCTAGTGTTCACCGTTGAAATTTCGGGGCTGAAGCAGTGGCTTAGCAATCCCCTTTGTCATAACTAGTGTATGCAGTGGTCGAAAGGGTATGTCACAAAAATAGTAAACAAGTGGGCAGGTTTCTAACTTTTTAATATGAAATCGTTGAAAATTAGTACGTTTTCAACTTTTGCAGTGGTCCAAACTCCAAAACCGGTGCACTTTATGTCCCTGTATATCTAATTTTCTACCACTGAGTGTGTGCCTGCAGATGCGAGGACGGAAGACTGTGCTGATGGACAACCTGCCCGATGATGTCGAGCAGCGAAGACTAGACGCGATGACCCCGTATCAGGCGAGAGACGAGATGCTGGCGAAGGTGAGCTGCAGTGATGACTAGGGATGGCAAGACGATGATAATTGTGACGTCATGCCGTCTTTGATATAGCAAAGGCGGCCTGACGTCATCGCATCTGACCTAGTGCCGTAATGACTAGGGATGGCAGTACGAGGGGAGGTAGCGAGATCGTTACGCCCCCCCTCGGATTGTGAAATAAGGGTGTGGAGGCGAGTGAGATCACTGCCTCCCCCTCGTAGTGATGACAAATCGGCGCGCGCTCTCCTCGTCCAGCGTGCTCTCTCGCGCGCTGTCTGACCGATGGTTAGAGAGGTCCTAGGTCGGAGGAGAACTGTGACGTCAGGCCGCCTTTGATATGTCGATATATCAAGGCTCATCTGCGAGAGAGTGTGTAAAACGAGGAGAGACATACCATTGCGCCCTTGAGCACTACGTCGGATGAGAGCTATTGTGTCATGCCGCCTTTGATATATCGCTGGTGGTATGACGTCACGGTTCTCATCCGTCTTAGTGCCGGTGAGAGAGCACACGAAATGAGGAGCGCGCCTGCCGACTTGTCCAATACTAGTGATCTGTTTGAAAGGATAAATGGTGAAATGATTATATTCAGGGAATCAACCCCTACAAAGAAGTGTCGCCCCGCAATTGGCGAGAGCATGATGTGACAATACAGTCGTTGTGTAAGTCGTCATTTTATTAGATATGCATACGTTGGCAAGTGTTAAAGCTGAGAATTTAATACCGGTGGGGTTGAGGGTCAAACACCAGGATTGGAGTGGTGAACAAAAGTGGGCAGTATTGCTGCTAGCAGCAAGACCCTCCCGGTTTTCGGATAGCGCCCATCATACATAAGGGTACCAGCTTCTGTATACGCTGCCGGTTTTGTGGCTGAACTAGTTGGGACCCTCCCGTATTTTGAAAATCAGCAGCAATCCCTGCCCATGTATGGTGGTGAAGAAATGTATTGCCCGGCTTAGTCGGAGTTTCAGGACCGGTGGGGTCTTGAAGTTAGCTTCAATGGTGCCCACCTATGTACATATGACCGTAAGGAATTGGTCGAAAGGATAGGTCTCAAACAATCGATGAATTTGAGTATGTTTTTTCCCAACTTTATCAAAACATTGCTGACAAGGCCAAGTTTTCTTTTTCACTGATTTGAACTCTAAAAGCTGGTCACGCTAAGTTCATTCATTCATTCATTCATTCATTCATTCGTTTATTCCGTTAGGTGGGAGTTCAAGAAATAACGAGAGGGTATACAAGAAACGGATGTCCGTCGATTGGATCGAATCGGTTGAAGGTTGCTAGGCAGCAAGGGTAGGGGAGGGGACGGGATCAAAGATCAAGCCGAGTGGCAATAATAGACGGGGGATAAAAAGTGGGGGGTTGTGAACGGATATAACTAGAAAATACACTATGCGAAGAACTAACATATTCTATGGGAAGAGCATTCCAAATGGACATGGTTCTAGATACAAGAGTGGAACAAGAATTATTTGGTATGAAAGGTAACGATATTCGAAGTGGGTGTGCATTTCTGAGGGGGCGAGTGAGTGGCGCGCGTGTAAGTAGAGAAGAAATATCAAGAGAATAACGGCTGTGGATAATCGAATGGAGGAATAATATATCAATTATGAACCTACGGCGTTCTAAAGTCATTAGATTAAGCTCATGGAGCCGATGCTTATATGATATAGGAGGGAGGGAACAGCGTACATACATTCTGCGGGTATAGTCACGCTGAACTCTTTCAAGCTCTTTAGTCAATGCTACACTATGTATAGGATTCCAGATAATGGAGCAATATTCGAGATTTGGGAGGATGAAAGTATTATACGATTCGAGATATAACTCAATAGAATTGCTACGAAAGGATTTAAAAATTAGATTAGATTTGGTACGTGCTTTAGAAATAATTTTACTAATATGGGATGAGAAAGAAAGAGAAGGGGAGAAATGCACTCCTAGATCTTTAATGATACATTTACTTGGGTCATTGCTAGGCTCGTTTAAGATAACACCGTTAATGGTGAATAGTTTACGGGGATTATGTCGGCCATAGTGAACAATGTGACATTTAGTTTCAGAAACGCCAAGATTCCACTGCGAGGACCAGTTAGAAACAATATCTAGAGCGGATTGCAAGTCATCTGAGAACAGAGGGGCTTCAGCGAACAACTTGAGGTCGTCTGCATACACAGAATAATAAATGGAGTCCGGGAATTTTACACAGATATCATTGATAAATATGATGAAGAGGAGAGGCCCGAGACAAGATCCCTGTGGCACGCCAGATATGACCGGGGATGGTGGGGAAAATGAAGTGTCAATAAATACGGATTGCGTACGACCAGAGAGATATGAATGGAACCATGATACAATGTGATTAGAGATGCCTAACTCGGACAATTTATGTAACAATAATCTATGATCAATAGAATCAAAAGCTTTTCTGAAATCTATGTAAATTGTGTCAAAAGGAGAGCCATGCTTAGAGATGCGGAGATAATGTGCATAAGTCTCAGCAAGATTAGTGGAAGTTGATCTACAATTTCTGAAACCAGGTTGGTGAGGGTCAAATAAGTTGTTCTGGTCAAGAAACGCCGTAATTTTACCTATGATAATCTTCTCAAAAACTTTACACACAGATGAAGTAAGTGAAATAGGACGAAAATCTGTTATAGAGTTACTAGATTTTTTTGGAATAGGTTTAACTAAAGCTTGACGCCATTGAAATGGCACTTGGGAGGTAAGCAGAGACTTGTTAAAAATAGTAAGGAGAGGAGATACAACAGATAATCTACACCTCGAAAGAACTATACTGGGAATAGTGTCGGGAGTAACATTCACTTTGGGGGCAAGCTTACTAAGTGCACAGATAACATCCACGTAAGAAATTGAAGGGAGATCGAAAATGAAAGAAGGGGAAGGGAGAGGGAGTGGGGACGATTGGGGAGGGCTAAAGACAGAAGAAAAGAATTTTTCAAAAGCTACACACTTCTGGTCATTAGATGTCAGTACGGAACCATCAGAATCAACGATTCCAGAAGGAGTGGTCTTGGGAGTACTCAATTTCTCCTTGCAATAATTATAGAAAAGCTTAGGATTGGAGGACATAACAATACGATTTTCAAGGGAGCAATGAAATCTATTTAGGGCAGAATTAAAACGCTGGGTCATAATAGCACATGCACGACTGTTTGGAGCAACTCTAGTTAATGTCTTACATTTCCCGTAAATAATTTTTAAAGTTCGTGGATATCTAGAGAAAGGGGAAGGTTTAGAGAGAGGAACAAATGTGTCTAAAACGTTATTTAGAAAGGCAACAAAATATGTATAAGATTGGTGGGTATCACGATTGCTCAAAGCGTGGGTCCAGTCATGAAAGTGTATACAGTCATTAATCGAGATCCAATCAGCTAATCTATAGTTACGGGATGGAGCACAAACATTCTGAGGAGGACGGGGAATGCGAAGGTCAAATGTCACACTGAGATGGTCACTAAGTGCAGTGGCAGGAGACACATTACATATAATATTCTCATTACAAAATAATAGATCTAAATAGCTATTGAGCCTACTAGGGAAAGAGACAAACTGATTAAAGTGATGGTCTGACACGAAATCTAGTAGGTCATTTTGGTTTGGAGAAGAAAGAGAGGGCCAATCAACATTAGGAAAATTGAAATCACCAATTAAAATACAAGGAAAATCAACCGAAATATGAGTTTCTAAATTCAAAAGAAGTTGAATAAGAGAGTCATTAGGGGCGGAAGGAGATCTATAAATAGTAAAAAATCTAATTTTCCTATAAGGGAGAGACGGGGAGTAATCTAAATGAATATCAACTACACACGACTCGACAAGTGGTGAAGAAAAGGTAGAAATAAGTATGGGATTCAAAGAATTATGAACTAGACACGCGACGCCACCACCCCTACCGTAATCAGCAGAAGTAACGCGATCGCATCGAAAAGGCAAAAAATCAGGAAAACCGCCAACAAGGAGAGAGTCGCTATCACTATTATCTAACCAAGTCTCAGATATGCAAATGATGCGGTACTCATGAGAAGCGATCAAGAATGAAAGCTGAGGGGATTTACATCGAATGGAACGAGCATTAGCATAGAATACGGAGACAGGAGAGTTTCTAGAGTGACGTGTACTTAATATCGATCGATTGTGTGTTGACCTAACGAGGGAATGACTAGAGAGTGAGGGGAGGAGTATGGTACCCTTGCTGCCACTGTCCTATCCTCTCCTCGTTGTCACGTGGTCAGTGCGGGAAGGCGCGATTGCAGCCGGATCGGGAGTCGAGGGAATGGAGGCAGCAGAGGGAGCAGAAGAGGGAGTTCCGGAGTGTCCTGGATAAGGGAGATCGGCAGAAGAGGTCTTACTAGTGCGAGAGAGTCCGTAACGGGGAGGGAGCGGGCGAGGGGTACGGTAATTGATCAGAGTGAAGTCGCGCACTCCGCACACAATCATGCGAGCTTCAAGATTGCGTCGCATGGCCTCAGCGCGCGCTTCCTTCTCCAAGGACAGCTGAGTGGGAGTCAGGTCCTTCCTGATAAAGGCAAGAGAGTCCTTGAAGGGAGAGGGACGGCCTGGCTTTCCACGAATTCCAGAGAGGAGGGCATCACGAGTAGTCTTGTCCGGGCAGCTTATCTTGAGAGGGCGAGTACCGGGAGGACGATCAGGAGGATGGCGGTGATGAGAAATCTTCTTCTCATCCCACGCCTTCTTCACCGCATCACTGCCCGAGTACTGGACGAGGTCAGCGATGAGCTTCTCGTCGGCAGCTGCTCCCTCCTTCAGGTTCTCCTTGTGTCCAATGACGACTGCCCTTGTTTCTTTATCCTCGTACTCCGCCCTGTCAGAGATTACACGAGAGCACGACTCGTACACAACGCGTGCCACGTCGAGAGTGGGGGCGAGTGAGGTGGGGGCAGGGGGAGGATTGGCGAGAGAGAGGGTCTGGAGAAGGGCGCGTACATCAGAGAGCATGGCCATGACAGCGTCTACTTTGCAAGAAAGCGCGTCCACGCTTTCCTGGGAGGCGACTCGCACCGAATTGGGTTTGGCGGCAGCAGGGAGAGGGGCCTTGAGAGGGGTCCTGGTTCCCGACATCGCGCAGGGGAGAAAGCGTTGAAAAGTGTCCCACCTGGTCGAGTGGGATTAGACCACCTCCGTCGGCTTCCCACGTGCCGACTAGCGAAGACCAGGTAGATCAGCGACGGCGAGAAAGGGGAGGAAGTCGAGGCGAGAGGAGAGGGAAGGCAATTTCCCTAATCCGGGAGCGAGGGGGGAGACGACCGCTCGCGACGGAGACAAAGACTAGACTGATTAGACTAGACTGATTAGACAAAGACTAGACTGACTAGACTGTTATGCTGGTTTCCATATTGCAGACGCTGTCATGGATCCGTATGTGCCGAATGAAGCTCCGACTTCTTGGACGAAGAGTGGCCTCTCCTTCGTGCCTCTCCTCAAAACTAAGGCAAGCCACTGTCGTTCCTTCGACATCGTAATATCGTTGTGTGATGACTATCTGTTTTTCTCCTGTATAATATCTGCATTTGTTTTTCGAAAACCCCGCCACGAGCGATAATTATATTATTATTATTATTATTATTATTATTATTATCTCAAATTTAGGGTGAGGAATGGAAGCAATGGGGTATGCATAAATTTCACAACCGTTGGAGTGGAACTAAGAAAATCGCGAGAAAGGAGGGCTTCGAGAAGTTCAACACAAAGGTAAGCCATTCGGCACTTTTAGGCACTAGGTCGGATGCCAATGGGTATGTATGGGAGAGGGGTGTGTGTGTTACGGGGTGGGAAGCAGCCGTAACCCCCGTCGCGCTTTTAACGGGAAGTGCGCTGGCTTTTCGGAAAAACCCGGCAGCCTATAGAAGTACCAGTCATTGACGAGATCATATTTGATTCAGGGAGGGAGCAGATTACATTTTGGCATTTGCAGACTTTCGGCCCTCTAGCAGATGAGATCTACGAACAGGCGCACAATGCACTCATGGCGAGAGATAAGAAGAAGCTTGCAGGACTGATCACGGAAAGCGCCCATGCTGTGAGTTAGAAAGCCCCGCCTCTCTCTGACTCCACCCATTCCCCCGTCAAGTGAATAGGCCAAGAGAAGCGCCTATGCAGTGGGCGATGTACAAGCGGCACAACTAGGTCTGATGAGAACGATGACGTCATGCTGTCTTTGATATGTCCTCACCCGTCGTCCTTACATGTTGTGATCATTCTGGCCTAAGATGGACGGGAATGAGAGGAATCAGAGCAGGCGGGAATTCCCACAAAATGGGAAAGTACCGAGGAAATCATCGAAAAGGGAGGCAACGTACGGTGGCATTGCAGCAAATGTGGCCTGATGTTGCTAATGGAAACATCGTGTGGAAGCTCGTGGAGAGAGTGAAGAAGAGCGAGGTACTCGATTACCGTATTTGACTTGCTACCGTATTGATTTATTGATTCGACTATTGATTGCCGTATTGATTTATTGATTTGACTATTGATTACCTTATTGATTTATTGATTACCGTATTGATTTATTGATTTGACTATTGATTACCGTATTGATTTATTGATTTGACTATTGATTACCGTATTGATTTATTGATGGATTTGGTACTTGATTAGGATACCTTTTGGGCCTTATCACCTTTTGTAACTAGGACAGATGGGAACTGACGCGTCATGCCGCCTTAAATATCTCAAAGGCGGAATGACGTCATAGTGCTCGTCCGACGAAGTGCGAGCAATGGTTTGACTCTCCTCATATCACACACTCTATCGCCGGTTAGAGAAAGCTAGATAGCAATGAATTTGGAGAGAGTCAGACGAATACTCCAAAGTGCAGCGATGATCACTAGTCTCGCTCTCTCCATATCATACACTCTTGCTGATTCTGATCGACAAGAGAGCGTGTGGTTTGGAGAGAGTCAGACGAATGCTCCCAAGTGTGATCTACCGTGCCTAGGTGGTCAATGTTCGCTGCCAGGATATTCCGGAAAAGTCGGGCAACGACATCGCCCAGATTACAGTACGAATGCATCTCAAACAGGTACGTACACGGCAGTAGATCTGATAAGAACTATGACGTCATGCTGCGTCTGATATATCAAAGGCGGCATGACGTCATAGTTCTCATCCGGCGTACTACCATGGTGACATCCCGGATGACAATCAAAAAATATCATTCTTCTGTAGTATTATCGGAGAAAAATTTAGTGGCGTAGAATCAATTTTTGATTGTTGTTGGGCCTTTTTTTCTGTTTTGGCATTCAGAATGGCTTTCCGGAACTTCCCTACCATATCCTACCGTACATTATTGTGCGGATTGTGGTATACTACCGCGGCCTCCTTACCAAATTTCACTGCCATATCCTACCGTAACCCCTCGCCACTCCTTGGATAGTTGCCCCCCTCCCCTCCCCTTCGCCTGTAGGGAGAGGGGGGCAACTATCGACGAAGTGCCGGATGTTCCATACCAAATACACAAAATAAGATTTCCCAACAACAATCAAAAATGATTTTATCCCCCTTACGTTACCCAACAAGGATAAAAACCTGGTCCCTAGACGTGACGCATTGTGCGCGTGTCGCGTGTATGAGAGAGTATGCAAAAGTGAGAGAGCGCTGGATCAGGCAACTTCGACCTGATCCTTTCTGGCCTTCCCCTGGGGCTATTATTGATTTTTCGCATTTTTGTATATTCTTTATCAAATAATTCAACCATCGGCTATTGGAAGGAGGGCAAAATATAGGGGGTCAATTTCGTCCTTGCTGGATAACTTTGTAATTTTTTTTATTTTCCGATAATACTGCAGAAGGGTATTATTGTTGGGTATATAGTGCTCACTTTGTCCTTAGATCCTCGCCGTCTACGATCGTTTCGGTCATCTCATCCTCGGATCGGAGACTGAGCCGAGAGAGACGAAGGAGTACGTCGTCTTCGAGAACCACATCGCCGTCATCGACGGCAAATGGAGGCTGCACGAGAAGGTATGCGGGCAGGTCGGATGAGAACCATGACGTCAAGCCGCCTTTGATATATCAAAGGCGAAATGATATGACGTCATAGTGCTCATCCGGCATAGTGCCCCACTAGGTCGGATGAGAACTAGTGGTGGCAAAACGGCGGTTCAATCCGGAATTTTCAACTACGAAGCCGGATTGCCGAGCCAGTTGTGCAATCCCTAATGAGAGCCCGCCAGATGAGAACTAAAAAGGACCCTTCAATAGTGTTTTCACAGAATCCTTATCGTTGTGTGAAAGTGAAAATATTTAAATGAATATTGAGTTATTGCGTTCAGATTTATCCTCACTGGATGCCCAAAAAGGAGCCTGTACTGCGCACAATGAAAATGCGTAAGTATTTTTCTTTTTTGATGGTTGTAGTATGAGAGAGGGTGGAGGGGGAGGCATGGGGAGCGGCATCGAACGATCAATCATTTATCATGCATGTATAGGAGCAAAAGGATGAAAAAGTTTTGAACCATATGTGAAAATCAATATCCTTCAGCGGAAGGTTACACTCGTCTGAAGAAGGCGAACGCCCTCCCTCTTCGTGCGCAAGAGCTGAGCGAGAAGAAGAAGAAGCAGAAGAATCAGAAGAAGCAGGAGGAGGAGTGAGGATAATTGAGGATTAAGGATGTTCCCCGCCAGTGTAGTGTTGTTCAGTAGATATCGTTTCCTTATTGCATATTGTTTCCATTGTTTGTTGATAAATTTGTTTCTTTCTTATTTTCGATGCATTTCGAACGATTTGCCGCAGAGTTGTTACGACTGCTTCTATACCTCATTGATGCGTGACTCGGAAGAGCTTGTACAAATGTTTTTTAAATATAATGTGTAACTCAGAATGCACTAGAAAGGTACTATATTCTGCTGAACGTGTGCGAATCGTGCATAGTCAAATTTCGGCATTTCTTGGATAATTGGCCCACCCCCAATCGTCCCCTATCATTTATCATCCCGTCTTTCATTGCAAAGGGGTTGTGCCACCGAAAATCAGGGAAAGATACCTACAAATGAATGGGGTTCAGGGGTAAGGGTGTGAGCAAATTATCCGAGAAGTGCCCGAATCTCAGCCCCGTCCGTATGACTCCATCTAAATTACGTACTCTCTCGCTATGTTTTTAACCGGTGATAGAGTTCAAAAATTGATTATCTGATCATCAAATTCAACATCTGATCCCTAGTTCACCGGTGTCATAATTGCCTAAACTGTGATATTCTTTCAATACAGTTTTTCTCTCTCTCTCGATATGTACTGCTACCATAACAGCGCATTATTCTTCACTAGCCTGGCTTGCCCCCGCCTTCGGCGGGGGCCCGTCCTATCGGAGGTGAATAATCATAAATCTGACCCACGGAATAAGAGTTGACCCATGGCTAATTATCGATTGGTATACGGTAGTTGATCCAATGCTAATTATTGATTGGTGTACGGTATTTCAAAGATCAAAGGCCAAAATCATAAGTCTGACCCATGGAATAAGAGTTGACCCATGGCTAATTATCGATTGGTATACGGTAGTTGATCCAATGCTAATTATTGATTGGTGTACGATATTTCAAAGATCAAAGGCCAAAATCATAAGTCTGACCCATGGAATAAGAGTTGACCCATGGCTAATTATCGATTGATATACGGTAGTTGATCCAATGCTAATTATTGATTGGTGTACGATATTTCAAAGATCAAAGGCCAAAATCATAAGTCTGACCCATGGAATAAGAGTTGACCCATGGCTAATTATCGATTGGTATACGGTAGTTGATCCAATGCTAATTATTGATTGGTGTACGGTATTTCAAAGATCAAAGGCCAAAATCATAAGTCTGACCCATGGAATAAGAGTTGACCCATGGCTAATTATCGATTGGTATACGGTAGTTGATCCAATGCTAATTATTGATTGGTGTACGGTATTTCAAAGATCAAAGGCCAAAATCATAAGTCTGACCCATGGAATAAGAGTTGACCCATGGCTAATTATTGATTGGTATACGGTAGTTGACCCATTGCTAATTATTGATTGGTGCACGGTAGTGGACCTGCGCCTTTCTATGAGAGACTTTTTGAGTCAGTGAACATAAGCTTGGCAAAGTGCGAAAAATCAAAATCGCCCAAAATGTGCCCACATGTAGTACTCGACGAGCATAGCTCGGGTGCCACATACGGAGTCTTCTAGATCACTCTCGGCGAAATGAGGCACACTTATTTGAGAAATGTGAAATTTCGAATTTTGCCATTTGGAATCCGATTTGAATGACTGATGTTTTAAAAAATCACAAATATTCCATGGATTACATACGACAAATTATAGAATGATTGGGCATCTATTCTTGAAGAAACATCGAAAATAATTTTTTGAACATTTTAAATTAATTCAGATGGGTGGGTAAATACCTTTTTTATTTCTCGATTATCTAGAGGGGCATGCATGGTATTCACATAAAAAACTAAAAAGAAATAAAAAAATAAGTTTTTCAGAAATCGTCAAAATGTTTAAAAAAATCAGTTCTCGATCATCCCGAAACTACCGTACTCTAGTGACGAGGGAGTGTGCAGAATGAAGAGACGATTACACGCATAGCAGGATTACTGTATTTCTACGGTAGATGATGTTGGATCTTCCTAAGGTTGCATGAGATACACCATCCAAGCTATGTCATTTCTCGGCTGCCGTAGGCTGAACTACTGTAACACTGATATTGTAGATACACCAAATGTCACCAATCAAACCGTGGTGGCACAATAGAGGCCGGACAGGCTGGAATGAATTTAGACAGACAAACATCAATATTGCTACCGTAGGCATACAGTAATCCTGCTATGCGTGTAATCGTCTCTTCATTCTGCACAATCTCTCATCGCTCGAGTACGGTAGTTTCGGGATGATCGAGAACTGACTTTTTAAACATTTTTGAGGATTTCTCAAAAACTTATTTTTTTATTTCTTTTAAGTTTTTTTATGTGAATACCATGTATGCCCCTCTAGATAATCGAAAAATAAAAAAGGTATCTACCCACCCATCTGAATTTATTTAAAAATTTCAAAAATTTATTTTCGCTGTTTCTTCAAGAGTAGATGCCCAATCATTCCATAATTTGTCAAATATAATCCATGGAATATTTGTGACTTTTTGAGACATCAGTCATTCAAATCGGATTCGAAATGGCAAAATTCGAAATTTCACATTTCTCATATAAGTGTGCCTCATTTCGCCGAGAGTGATCTAGAAGACTCAGTATGTGGCACCCGAGCTATGTTCGTCGAGTACTACACGTGGGCACATTTAGGGCGATTTCGATTTTTCACACTTTGCCAAGGGTATCTACAAAAATGTTCACCCAGTCAAAAAGTCACTCCTATCATCATCAGTCCCTCCCTTCCCGATTTCGCAATCCGGACAGACGGAACACGGAATTGCGCTTTATATATAGGTATAGATATTTACGATTAGTTTTCTTGTGTTAAGATGAAGGCTGTTCGTCCCGTCAGTTGGTTCTTAGCCGGATCCGCCACTGTCGTTACCTTCTCCGCAGGGCGCAACATTCTGGAGTAAGTTATCCCTATTTATATGTTGGTTTTCGAGTAATCATTATGTACTGTTTCCTTAACATCGCGTTATTCTATATTCCCAGAAGACTTAAAAAGTACGACTTGGCTGAGGATCTCGCCGGCAAGACATATATCGTAACTGGAACTACCAGTGGTATCGGACAGGTACGGTGGATCAACTAAACGATGTGAGAATGAAATGAAATGTATGCAAAAAACACGAGTCACAGTTTTTTGTGTTCAGTTTCATATGCACCGTCAGTGTATTTTTAGACATTGAACTTGTTCAATTATCACCAAGTCCAGGTAACTGCTGAACAGTTGGCGAAGCGAAATGCCCGAGTGATTATGGCATGCAGGTTGGTGGATTTGAATTATCGGTGTTCTGTCACTTCAATTTGCATTCTCTGAGCAGTACACTCAAAATCAGTTGGGATTTGAGAATACATTTCAAATTATTCTCGCATCCCAAGTACTGAAAAAGTAGATTATCTGTACTGGAATTACTGAAGGGCTGAAGGTGTGCTCGATGGATGCCGAAATCCTCGACTGTTCTCTTCAGAAACCGCGAGAAGTGCTTCAAGGTGCGAGATGTCATCATGCGCCGCACGGGAAACAAGAATGTGAGTGGGCACTTTTCTACTTTGCTCTATCAACTCCTGCAATCCGCATTCTATAAACCTTATCCACTTACATTTTCCTCTCACAAGGCTTAGACTCATGCTCAGGAAAAATGATCGTATCACACTATCTGAGGAAAACAACTTAATTCTGTCAATAGCCAACAAGTGGAATTCCTTTTTACTTCGCGAATAGGCAGTACTCGACGAGGAAAGCATACGAACGTCACATTTTCATATCTCAGGTGCACTGTCGTCGTTGTGATCTCTCCGACTTCGACTCGATCGTGGCTTTCGTGGCCCAGCATTCCAAGGGTACGGCAGTCAAATTCTAGGATTTGCGGGGCTCTGCAAATTCATGTTTCATGAAGTGCTTAGCACGACTGAGCGGTCGCAAACCCCATCGTAAGGGTGCTGCAGGCACTTGCGAAGGGTCCTAATTACTAATTAGTAATTAGGTATTAGGTAATTAGTAATTAGGTAACCCTAGTAATTAGTAATTAGGGTTTCCTTTTTCAGACTTTTCCGGCGTCCAGGCTTCTGATTTTTGGGGGCCTGTAAATGATTTGCTATATGGCGTGACGGAAACCTACCCAAAATTCGAAATACTCAAAAGGAGAAACCGTAGTCCTCATAAACGGGGTTCCCTCAAATGCTGTCAGTATTTGATTTATTGAGGGCACGCTCTTCCCTTACGCTCACTTTTTTTGCCATCTATCTTTCTTTAAGGAAAAATGACGTTTCCACTATTCGGTGGATCTCAAATATTCTTCCTAATTTCGAGTGGTTGTTAAAGTACTCCTGCACACCAGCGTCATGAAAAAACACTAAAAATGGCATTTTGTCCACCTCGAAGCACGAAAGAGAACGGGATGTATGTTTTCTTCGAGTATCCCATCAATGCATGGAAGTCTTCTGTTCCCTAATGTCTCTCCTCCTGAATAGGTAAATTCGAGTTGGATCGCATCGATGGCGTCGTTCACAACGCAGCAGTGATAGAGCCAGAGAGGAAAGAGAACAAGGTAAAAAAGGAATAAAAAATAGTGTATCTTCAACGGGGTTTCTGAATTTTTACACCGTCCTTTGGAAAGATTAACACCATTTGGAAGTACGAATTAGGTGACAAAACAGCGTTTCACTCCAGCTTGAACCCGGCGACAACCCTGCATTTCCAACGGCTTGCCGAGTCTATTTCTTCATCCCTAATATGTGCGCACTCTGGGACTTTTGCCAATTTTTTTAACGAAAGATCCGTTGCAAGTGCGAATCAACCGCACTGTCTTATCACCATTTTGAGGACGGGATTGAGTCTACACTGGCGACTAATCATCTCGGTCCATTCCTGATGACGGAACTTCTACTGGAGAAACTGAAGGTGAGCGATGATGTCACTAGATACATGGGATATAATGGAATGAGGAGTGCGATAAGGAATATCTATAGAAGATACAATATGATATATACTTTTGATAGTCTGCGTAAATTGGAGTACGGCACGTTATTTGCGTAATCCGTAACGCGAATTTGAGTGAGTTGTACAATTTGCCGCAAGCTGTTTTGCTATATCGCCTATGGGATATTATGGAATGAAGAGTGCGTAAGCTGGGAAGTGTACCTGGTAACATATGATGGGAGGGAATTTTATAAGGAGACTTGCTTTGCACAGGCTGCATCAATGGTCTAATTCAGTCTAAATGGACAGTCTTTCGAAATAGGAAAGTGAATTAAGATCTCTCCTTCCCAATTTTTCCCTCACAGGCTCAGCCCCATCCAGTCCGCCTCGTGTTCGTCAACACTGATCAAATCAAGAAGGAGTGAGTTTGCTGAAACATAAATATGGCGGAAACGGTAAATTTAAGACCAATGAATAACTCCAAATGAATCATCTCTAAATATTTATAAAATACATTTCATAATTTCTCGTTTAAAAATAATGACCAGTTCTAAATTGGGGAGTTGACTGTCACAGACGTCTACTGTCCCCAAGTTGGGACAGTCTGTTGTCTCGGACAGGTGTTATTTTTCCCTGGCTCAGGATCTCCCTCGACTTTTCCAACTTGAATGAGGAACTGCAACCGACGGTACCGAAAAGCGATGATGAGAAGGCGAGGCCGATGATGTCGTGGTCTACCGAGGTGAGATATCAATATTCTTATGTTATCCCATCAGTAAAACTATTTGTGTGAAGATGTAGAGATTCGTTCATTCGGTTCTAAAGGTGTACTCGCGATCCAAGCTGGCCGAGGCAATGTACTCCAAGGATCTGGCTGAGAAACTTAAGGGTGAGTATACGTCTCTCTAATTCTCTCTCACACACATACGTCTCTCTAATTCTCTCTCACACACATATGCATATGTGCATTGGACGGTATCGTTGCATGCATTGTGCTGAAGAGACCATTTAATCGACTATAGACTATCGATTGTAGTTCAATCTTATTACGAAGGGTACCTATCGATTTTTGTGATAAATGATAACCATTTTCAAGTAATAAAAATAATGTTCAACAAATCGTTGTTGAGAAAACTCATAATGTATTGTTCTCAAGGCGCATACTATAAATTTTTCCCTCGTTGTTTTCCTTTCAGATTCGAATATCTCCGTGACAGTGGCTGCTCCTGGGCCTGCCCACACGAATCTCCGCTCGAATGCCGTGCCCTTCTTCCTCTACAGATGGATATTCAATTCATTCAGGTAAAACCCATTCCATTGTTAGATGAAAATCCAAATTGTCTTGTAAAACGTAATGTTTTAGATTTAATTTACGAGCAATTGTGCTTGTGAATCAAACATGGGTAGGAATTGCTGGTGATTTTCTAAACCCGGGAGAGTGCCAACTAGTCCAGCCACAAAACCGTCAGTTTATACAGAAGCTGGTGCCCTAAAGTACGATGGACACTATCCGAAAACCGGGAGGGTCTTGCTGCTAGCAGCTAAGCCGCCCACGTTTGTTGTGAATTATTTCTTTTATTCAGTTTCTTTGCTGGGAGTACGAAAGAGGCGGCGGCACAACCAGGGCACAAGAACCGGTTTCGTGGATGAACTAGTGGGCATCCTCCCGGTTTTTGAAACTCAGCAGCAATCCATGCCCGTGTATAATTGTTATGCGAAAACGGCTTTGCATTAAAAATTGTCATGTATGCTATATATTTGACAAAAAAAAAATAGATTTGGAAACTTGTTTCGGCTTGTGAATCATATTTATCTCTCTTATTCAGCTTCATTCTGGGAAGTACGAAAGAGGCGGCGGCACAACCCGTGCTGTACGCAGTTGCCGATTCAGAGATGGAGGGAGAGAATGGAATGGTCATCAAGTGAGGAAGGAATGCGACCTAGTTATAATATTGGGGTGTCCGGAAAGTTCGTATAATGCTTCGGAAAAAAGTCAGTTCGCGATCAAATGCAGTGATTGCGCAATCTGTTTGTCAACAATGTATTGCATCATTCCGGCGTTGAGTAGTGAGAGGATTTAATCAGTCTCCTAGTTGCTACATTGATTCATGTGATGGACTCCCATCTCTATCTCCGAGCAGTTTTACTTCATTACTACCGTCTTGGCCGATCCGTGAAGGAGGCCCACTCTGCCTTGGCCCAGTCGGAAGGAGCTGACGCCCCCTCCCTACCCTTCTGCTATAAGTGGTTCTCCCGCTTCAAGAAAGGGGAGTTTGGTCTCGATGATCAACCCCGCTCTGGACGCTCTCCCTCCCTCAATCAGCCTCTCGTTCTCCGCACACTGAAGCGCAAGCCCATGGCCAGTGTGCGTGAGTTGAAGAAGGATACTGGTACTCCCAGATCAACGGTGTCCGATATCCTCTATCGATCTGGGAAGAAGCCGAAACTCCCACAAGTGATTCCCCATGACCTCTCCCCCGAACAGCTGAAAAATCGTGTTCAAGTCTGTCGGGAATTACTCCATCGTAGATCCAATCTTCGATGGGTCAATTCCATAATCGCTACAGATGAGAAGTGGATCACGTACGATAACCCTGTGAGGAGACTGCAATGGGTGGATGCAGATGAGAAGCCCACGCCCGTCCCGAAGAAGGAAGAGCACGGAAAGAAGGAACTCCTCTGCTTCTTCTTCTTAGTGCTCGGTCCCATCTACTGGGAGATCCTCGCCCCTGGCACCAGCATCAATGCCGACCTCTTCTCTGAACAACTGGAAGATGTCGCGATCAGAGTCCCTCCCAGACTCCTGAACCAGGGCAAAATTCTTGTTCTGATGGACAATGCTCGCCCACATCGAGCGAAGATGACCCAGAAGAAAATGGACGAGCTGAAGATCGAGAGGATTCCCCATCCACCGTATTCCCCGGATCTCTCCCCATGCGACTACCACTGCTTCCGCTCTCTCTCTGACTTCTGCAAAGGAAAGAAGTTCAAGAATCGAGATGAAGTTGTGAGGGCTTTCGTGAACTGGGCGGTCTCGAAGAAACCCGCATTCTGGAAGAGAGGAATCGAGACCCTGCCCAATCGCTGGAGGGAGGTAGTGAGAAAGAAGGGAGCATACATTGGTCACTGAGAATTGTAAAGCATTGAATAAAAAATAAAAACAAAAAATTATACGAACTTTCCGGACACCCCAATACTAGGAGTGGTCAGAGAATGAGAGGTAATCGGAATATGGGCCATTCCTCTCCTCCACAATTAGTTTTTTTTTCAATTAGTTTTCTCCACAATTAGTTCACAATTGTAGGTTATTCGAGAGATCCAAGAAATACGCTTATTCGTACACTCTGTTTCCCGTTTCAGTAACAAGCTGAAGGAGCAAGATTGGGTCGCTAACGTGGAGAACGAAGAGGCGAGGAGAAAGCTGTGGGCAGTGAGCGAGGAATTAACGAGGTACACAACATCATCAAAATATCTGGGGTCTATCGTTTTTGAACTGGACATTGTAGAATTTTACAGAGGGTGAAAAATGTAGTGTTCCAAATTCATCATTAAGCTCAAAAATAAAGAGCTCTAAAAAAACCATTTCTAAAATGATTCATTCCCAAAATATGTTACAATGGGATTTGTTTTCGATTGCATTGAATCTTGTACAGCGAAATTTAATTGTGGTTCATTTTTGTGATTCCATTTGAGACTCCCCGATCGTCTCTCGGATCTTCGTCGATCGATGGAGATTCTGGAAATTGAAGCGAAAAAGAATGCCGAGGTCACCAAGGTTAACCTTTTTCCTGGATTTTATCAACTATCTCTTTGCTTTTTCTGGATATTTTTGTTAAGGAAAATATTAGATTTCGGAGGGCTCAAAGAGCATTTTCGAAAATGGTTTAGCATAGAATGATCCCAATGGGACGTTGTCAATGTGAATGTTGCCAATTAATAAAATATCTAAAAAATTCCAGGACTCAGTTCCCGATAAACAAGTGCCATCTCACGAGGAGATCGAGGAGAATAAGACGAAGAGCGACGAGATCGCCAAGGTTATCACATTTCATCTATTTCACAGCATGCTCGTATTATGAAAGCTCTCGAAATGAACACTCAACTGATAATTTCTAAGCCCTCATCGATTTTCGAAACTGTTTATCAGCCGTCACTAGGATTTGTTGATGAAGTTACAATGAATGAAATTCAATTTGGGTAGTAGGTCGGATGTGAACCGTTGGTATGTGTACAGGATGTGAATCGAGAAACGTGCCCTTCAATAGTGGTATTCACAAAATATGGAGAAAATATCTCTTGCTGATTACAATCTGAATATTCTCATACGACCTTGATCCACAGTTTGCTTCTTAAAAGCACTCCCAATAATCAGACATACTTTCAGGCAGTCGAAACGAAGCCCGTGCCCAAATCCACTTTCATCTATGACCTACCGTAGAAGATGAATGAAGACTACAGTAGTATTATGTTGTTTTTCGATCGTTGAACGAGATAGTAATAGAAGTTTTGCTGTTATCTGGATTATTGTCCATGATCTCTGTTTGTTGTGTTTTCCCTCTGATATACTGAAATAAAGTTAATTAATGCAAATTTCAAAATGTTGGTTTAGTTTAAAAAAAAACGACAGCAATTGGATTACGATAATTTGCTTTTTTTCATGTATTTATCAAGACCGCAAGGCAGTCGGTCGAATTTCGATCAACCGCAATGCAGTTGATCGAGGCACTAATTCGGATGAGAACATTAAATTTTCAACAGACATGGAAGAAAAGAAAGACAATTGTGCCTCTCATCTTTTTAAATTTCCCCGGTGATCTTGTGCCATAATCGAAAGGTAAAAATTCTCGTTACTCCGTTACGCCCCTTCATCTCAATCTCTCACTTGCCGATCGATCTACGAAGAGTTTATACATGCTATCAATGAAAAAACAGAACAAACAGAAATCTTGAGCAATAATCCTGAGTCAGATAACAACAAATCATAAATCAAAAATCAATTATCGATAGACAACGTATTACACCGGTAGTCCAAGGTCATTCTATAAAGTTCTACTTAACTGAAAGAACATCATTTTCACCACAGCCACAATGTTCTCCACGAGCGACCGGGCTTCGTTTCGACTGCCTGAAAGTGACTAGTCTTAGTGCTTTCATACACAATATGAGGTACTTGTTCGGATGAGGGCTTTCAGTTAGTGATTGTTAATGAAAAAGGTAAAGGTATAGGTAAGGTGAAGGTAGGTAAAGGTAAGGTAAAGGTAAGGTAAAGGTAAGATAAAGGTTTTTTCCGTATCAAGCCACACAAGTCCCGCGTGACCGTTAGTGACAAATATAAACCTAAACGTACCCTTCTCAAGTATTTTAGAATCATTATTATTAGTTTTTCATCTTTGCGACAATCATCTGAAGATGAGCAGCCGTACCTGGTCTCCACTGATCGATCGATTAAGAGCAGAGAGACGATCGGCGAATCTCAAAGTGAACCACTATTTATATTACAAGAATCAACCACAGAAAAACGTAGATGTCATTTTTCGCTGAAATCTCATAGTATTTGATGATTGAGCGTACCTCGTCCATTTCTCGCTCTCTTCCCACAGCATATTCCTCCCCTCATCCTCATCCACGTGATGTCCCCACTCCTGCTCCACCCGTTCACGACTGAAACGAGAGACAGATTGCATTGCACGAATTCACCGGTTTAGAATCATTCTGTTGGAATTTACATTTTTTCCTCAGTGTGATGACAGTCAATTTTCTTGTACCATAACGCATAAGCGTAATTATTCGCTTTTCGTTGCGCCTCCGAGCGTAGAAAAAATATATATAACTATATAGTGGTGAGCTCGGCATTGGATGCAGTGAATCCCATGGCCAAAATTATCTCACATTCCGGCCTACTCAATCTAGCAAATAACAACTTCACCAATCCTCACTTGATGAACACTCCATTCTTTCCCTCCATCTCTGGATCGGCAACTGCGTACAGCACTGGTCGCACAGCATTCGCCACACGACCTTCGCCCACGAGGTAGCTGGGGGAAACAGGCATTAGGTCGGATGAGAACTATGAAAAAAAATGAGAAAAAAAGAATCTGAGCGAGCAACGTCGGCACTTTATACCCAAAAAATTTAGGTCGGATGAGAACTATGACGTCATACCGCCCTTCACTTTTTTCACCACATATCAAAGGCGGCATGACTTTCATAGATGTGCAGGGATTGTATCGGGGGGAGCCCATCCGGATGGGCACCCTCCCCCCTCGACGTATAGGGGGTCATGGTCAAAAATCGATCGGTAGTCAAGACTAGTACCATAACCAATCGATAGTACAGTACACCCTGATACCGTATATGGATACCGTAACCCGCGAATATCGGAAACTAACTTTATTTTTAAAAAGTCCTGGCACCGTGACCAATCGATTGTACAGTACCCAAGTCACTACCGTAACCCAGTTCCCTGGGTCAAACATTTTTGTAAAATCTTAAAATCGATAGTAAAATTATTTTTAATTATCCTACCGTATCTCTCATTACTGTAGAATAATTTTATAATCGACTTAGGATTTTTTGAAAAATGGTTGACAATTTTAGAAAAATGTTTGACCCAAGGAACTGGATCTGATCCATGGAACTGGGTTACGGTAGTGACTATTTTTGACCATCCGGATGGGCTCCCCCCCCCCCCCCCCGATTGTATCGTGCACAACTATGATGACTTTATTCACCACATATCAAAGGCGGCATGACGCCATAGTTCTCATCCGACCTTGTGCCTTTTTCTCGTGAACCAAGCGATCTCGCAAGTGTATCGAATGTGTCTCGAATCGCCAACAACAATACTCACGAAATTTTTCAACAGCTAGGAGCCATATGGATCAGCATTTGTATTGATGACACTATTACAAGGAAGCATACTCCAACAAATATGATATGATATGATACTCACAATTGGAGCAAGCATAGTTTGTGCAACCAGCTGATGAGGAAGAAGTTCGAGAAAGGGATTCGATCCCTGAGATTTGTTCGGGACCATCCAGGATCCGCCATAGTCACGGAGATCTTCGAATCTACAAGAAAAAAACAAGAATGGAAAAACTGGCACTAGGTCGGATCAGAACTATGACGTCATATTGTCTTTAATATATCAAATGCGGCATTACGTCATAGTTCTCATCCGACCTAGTGCCGAAAGAAATTGATTGCATAAAGCCGGTTTGCAAAACATTGGAAAGAGGTACAATGGCAAGAGAGAAAGACAGACAGACGTTCACTCACCCTTCAGTTTCTCAGCCAGTTCCTTGGCGAACATTGCCTCGGCCAGCTTGGATCGTCTGTACACCTGTATCAAATTAATTTCTCCCCATGTAGACTTTCCCACATTATATCTGGCCAGAGATGGAAAAGGGACACTTCCTTCTCAAAAACCACCTCATTTCTAGAATTACACTAAATACTATTCGGTGTCATTCCCTTTCCTCCTATGGGGACTAGGCATAAGTCCTCTTAAAGTTAGGCCATGTTGGGGTCCATCAGCACCATGGATAGGTCCAATTATTCAAGAAGTGGTTTATTTGGAAAACGTGACAAAATGATTGTGCTTCCAAAATGCAAGTCTTAAAACACCATTCCATGCTTCCGTCGTTCCAGCACGTAACAACAAAATAATATTAAGAAACTTTATATCTAACCTGTAAGGCGTCCCACCTCTCCGGCTTCTCCTTTTTATCCTTCTCCTCGATGCCTTTCTCTTGCAATTCCTCGTTGAAGTTGTCAAAGTCGAGGCCGCCGTCTCTGAGTGAGGGAATTATTATTCATCGTGGCACTACGTCGGATGAGAACTATGACGTTATTCTGTCTTTGATCTATCAAAGGCGGAATAACTTCATAGTTCACATCCGATATAGTGACTTCATCGTCCAGTGGAAACACCCTAGATATTCCCAGTATTTGAAATGATAAACTTTTTTCATAACGACTATATATTTCTACATAAGTCGAATTAAATACAGTGAAACCGCAATTGTTCCGCCATACCCCTTTCCTATTAGATCAGTGTTGACGAATACGAGACGGACTGGGTGGGGCTGAGCCTGCAAGGAAAGTGGGAAGGATCAATCGTTATTCCTCGTTCCTTTCAACGAGCTGTCTCTGTTTAGACGGGAGCTGATCACTGATACAGCTAAAAAACCTATTCTTCTAACCTAGTGATATCATTCCTCGATTCTCTTGAATGACGTCATCCCTTACCTTCAGTTTCTCCAGTAGCAGATTCGTCATGAGGAATGGCCCGAGATGATTGGTCGCCAGTGTTGTCTCAATCCCGTCCTGAATGATATTCACACTGAGAAACACCCCGAATTTTTTGGACGCACAGTCGCGCCCATAAATCACCGGGCACCCTTGGAATCTTCAGTAACTTTTTCGATCATGAAATATTTTACATCATAAGCCAAATTAATCGGTCGATTATTATAGCCATGCTATTGAAAAACTCTCTTCTCTCCCTAGTCATCAAAACAGCACGGATCACCGATAAATGGGAATTTCGTGGCGATACATTTGCCCTTTTCCTTCGGGCACTAGGTCGGATGAGAACCATGGCGTCATGCCAACTTGATATCCCAAAGGCGGTATGACGTCATAGTTCTCATCCGACCTCGTGCCATTCTTCCCTATTCCTTCGTTCTCACAATGGTCACTGTCCTTTCCGGTTCCATCACTGCAGCGTTGTGAACGACGCCGTCAATGCGATCCAACTCGTGTTCACCTGCCAAGGAAGATCTTTGCTTTGTGCATATACATCATCATCATCGTTTCATCATTTATCCAATCATCAATGCAGAGGCCTGTCGAACAAGGCCATCCTTATACAATACATGAAAAATATGGTACGTAATCGCCCCGATCTCTCAGTCCAGTCCGGATTGTTTTTCTTTTTTTTCAAAGACAAAATTACACTAAAAAGATAGAGATAATGTAAGTACGTACCCTTGGAAATATTGCGCACGAAAGAGGTGACCGAATCGAAGTCGGAGAGATCCAAATGATGACAGTACACCTGAGTACTACTGTTCATCGAGAGAGTATGTGTTCGAGATTCGCGTGATAGATTTGCAAAGCACAATAGCTATGCGCCGTTTAAACAACAGGTTTGGTTGCCCAAGATACGGTACTAGCTGAGCGTTTTGTCAACGACATAAACGAACAAACACATCTCTCCAAATTTATAGTAAACATCACCAATGCGATGAATTTTTGGTACCGTATCTTTCTGAGGTTTTAATACGCCGGGGAAAGTTCAAATTGCAACACTCGCCTGCTTGTTTCCCGTGATGCTCAAGATGTCTTGTTGCACCTTGGCGCACTTGTCTTGGTTTCTAAAAAGGAATATATTATTTAAAAAAAGAAGATACACCCCTTCTTCGAGACTGCGGGTGAGCAGTGCTAGGGATAGAATGAAAATTACAAACTATAGATAACGATCATTGATAAGTCACCTGCATGCCAGAATCACTCGGGCGTTCTGCTTCGCCAATTGTTCGGCAGCTGCCTAAAAATAATGATAATAAATTTCGAAAATTGATCAAAGTTATAAAACATACAGTCGCGCCGGAAAGTGAGTAGACGATTTTTATTTTTGATATAACTTTTGCTAAAGTTTGCCGATCAAGATAAATGTTGCGTCACTATATACCAAATCCATCGAGGATTACAATACGGATACTGGGCCATCAATTGCATCATCACTTATTTTTTTAGTGATGACGCAATCGAAAAACACTTTTTCATACATCCATTATTCTTATATAGATTTTTTCCTGCTCGCCAAGCTTTCAGTGCTGGAAAATCGAGGTCGCAAATTTAGATCTCAGCTTCTAGACTAGCTAGAGACTCGTTCAAAGCATCAAAACGATCGTCATATTGGTAACAGATGATCCTGAGAATATGAAAACAATAGCTCGAAATTTGCTCTCAGGGCATGAAAAAATCACTTTTTTGCATGACCATTTTTTGGACAATCATAACTTCTTGTTTTTGCATAGTCATATTCAAAATGTATTGGAGAACTGATTCCCAACTTTTTAGAGTGTTTGGATAACTCTCCGGCCCGCGGCGACCGTTTATCGGAGGGATACTCGGGTCGGGAAACACCTTGTTTACCACTATGAGCGAGAGAGTACAGACGACGAGAGTGCGTAAACAGGGTGTTTCCCGACCCTAGTATGCCTCCGAAAAACGAACGCCGCGGACAGAAAAGATATCCAATCGCTCTAAAAAGTGGGGCATCAGTCCTTCGATACATTTTGAAAATTCCTATGCAAAAACTAGATTTTTATCTACATTTCCCACATAGTTATGAATGTCCAAAAAATGGTCATGCAAAAAAGTGATTTTTTCATGCCCTGAGAGCAAATTTCGAGCTATTGTTTTCATATTCTCAGGATCATCTGTTACCAAGATGACGATCATTTTGATGCTTTGAACGAGTCTCTAGCTTGTCTAGAAGCTGAGATCTAAATTTGCGACCTCGATTTTGCAACACTGCTGCAGCCAAAATACGACCGAGCTGCAACTTCAAATTTTTTCTCTGGGTAGCCCTCGAACATATCTCCAACCTCAGAAAGCTTGGCGAGCAGGAAAAAATCTATGTAAGAATAATGGATGTTTGAAAAAGAGTTTTTCGATTGCATCATCACTAAAAAATCAGTGATGATGCAATTGATGGCCCAGTATCCGCATTGTAATCCTCGATGGATTTGGTATACGCAACATTTATCTTGATCGGCCAACTTTAGGAAAAGTTATATCAAAAATAAAAATCGTCTACTCACTTTCCGGCGCGACTGTACATGCATAACATCATTGGCGAAAACTGGCCAGAGCCGCTAGTGACATTGAACATGTATTTTAACCTGTTTTTATCAACATCTTTTGCATTCGGAGCTACATTACCTTTCCGATTCCACTGGTAGCTCCAGTTACGACATACGTCTTGCCAGCGAGATCCTCAGTCATGTCGTACTTAGCGCGGGATTCGTCCCTGTAAGAGAGGATGAAAACAATCATCGTATGGTAAATTTCCAGAACACATTAGCTTCGAGATCATGTAAACTTGCGAAATCCTGCTCTCTTTATCTGCGCTCTCTAATCTCTCCCCCCATCCTGCTCTTAAATGCCGTGTGAACACTCGAAATCTACAAGAAAAACCGTGATAGCTTACTCTCTGATGCGATATAAGCTGACGCCGATGCCTAGTGTGGAGACTCCGAACGCCCAGGGGGAAGTGAAAGCAGCGTGAAGACGGGCAGCAGCCATCTAAATAATTCTAAAAAATAAAAATAAATTAAAAAAATCTCGGATGAAGACGCACAAGTTGTAAACATGCTTCTTCTATACATGTGTGTTTCCCCCTACTCGTTTCATTATTATATTATCACGGCATTTCACGGTCCAAAATGCCGGTTGACGATATATCGATCGATCGATGAAGACACTATTACAATTTATCAACGAGAAAACAGAACAAATTGAGATCTTGAGCAATAATCCTGACTCGGACAACAATGAATCATAAAATAAAAACTTGACCAATTTTCGATAAACAACGTATTACACCGGTAGTTCAAGGTCATTTCCTACATTTCCTACAATTCTATATAACTGAAAGGGCATCATTTTCACCACAGCCACAATGTTCTCCACGAGCGACCGGGCTTCGTTTCGGCTGTCTGAAAGTGATACGTGTTAGTGCTTTTTATAGTTACAAAATGAGGTACTGCCTCGAATGAGGGCCTACAGTTAGTGACGAAGATATATCTAAAGGTACCCTTCTTCAGCATTTTAGAATTTTTTAGAAATTTTAGAATCTATATTGTCAGTCTTTCGTTTTTGCGGAAAAAAATCGAAGATTGGGAACCGTACCTGGTATCCACTGAGTGATTTATGAAGATCGGATAGACGATCGGTGAATCTGAAAATGAACCGGGTGTGTTTCATGTGCCCTGGATAGCGCACGCGGAACATACCCGAAAATGCATAAAATACCTAAAAAGGTAAACCCTTGTGTGTACCTGGTCAATTTCTCGCTCTCAGCCCACAGCCTTCTCCTATCTTCTTCATCCTCCACAATCTGCCCCCATTCCAGCTCCGCCAACTTCTTACTGAAAAGTTATTATTGAGATTTCACGAATAAACAACACCCTGAAAAGGGATATTCATGGGGTGACACTAAAGCTGATTTTTGACTAAACAGAAAGGGGAATGAAGGAACTAGGCCAGTTGATCACCGTCGGATGATGAACAAAAATTATACCCTTCTCCAATATGTTCACAGTAGGTTCCCACAGTGCCAAAAATGCTTCTGTGAAAGTTCTACAGAAGAAATACATTTTTTGGTTATCATCCGACGCTGATCATCCGATCTAGTGCCCTCTCCTTCCCTTCCCACACTCCTTCCATCCCTGGCTCACTTGATCACCCGTTGCACCCCCCCCCCCCTCGCTGAGGCATCGTATATCAACTACGCTAATCAGCATCTTTTCTTGTCTCTACCATTAGCTGTTTCGAACAATGCATGATAAATGAATTGAATCGAATCCTCACTTGATCACTCGTCCATTCTCTCCCTCCATCTCTGGGTCGGAAACAGCGTAGAGCACGGGTCGTGCCGCCTTCCACACGTGTTCTTCGCCCAGAACGGATCTGTATCAAACAAATACAAAAAAATCATAAATCAAATCGAGTTCTTACCTTTCACAAGGCAATGAATAATGTAAGGCAACCTTTTACATTTAGAAATCGTCTGACTCTCTCAATTTTGCATACTCTCTCGAGTGTGGAGAGACAGAGGAGAGACAGACCATTGCTCCCTCAAGCACTACGTCGGATGAGAACTATTGTGTCATGCCGCCTTTTATAGATCACCTTTGATAGAAGCGGCATGACGTCATAGCTCTCATCCGAACTAGAGCGCTGAGGCTGTACTCACTTGACTCGCTCGAGCAACCATCGCGAGATGACGAATAGCTGCTCATCGAGGGGCGCAGTGAGATTCGTGAATGCCCACCCAGGAACTGCCATAGTCACGGAGATATTCGAATCTGCAAGAGCAAAAACAACGATTGGCACTAGATCGGATGAGAACTATGATATCATACCGCATTTTATATATGACGTCATAGTTTTCGTCCGATCTAGTGCCGAATAAGTCCATTATATGATGTTTCTTGCATAGCATCGGAAGTCTATGGTAAGAGAGACAGGCAGAAAGCTAGAGAGAAAAGTTAACTCACTATTCAGTTTATCAGCCAGATCCCTGGCGAACATTGCCTCGGCCAGCTTCGATCGTCTGTACGCCTGCATCGAATAAATATCACTGCATCTGGTAGTGGAAATATATTGGAGAGAAATAATAATGTTCTTATGCTGCCTTGTTCCACCGGCTCGGGAGTAGTCGCACAAGTTGCAAACAGGCTTGTTTGGAACTTGTGTGCCTCGCCCTATCCACACTCCAATATCCAAGTCTTGCCAGTCTATCAGTCTTGTTTACAAGATGGAAAGTGATTTGAGCGTAGGGTGGAGGTGCACAAGTTTCACACAAGCCTATTTACAGCTTGTGCGACCACACCTGAGACCTTCCGTCCAGCGAGTTGAACATGGATTCTAATTGGCTGGGAAGGGGACGCTCGCGCGCATATCACGCCTCTCACGAGAGAATCAGGACAAAACGCCAATATCTTGGTACATTCGAAAAAGTCGATTTTGAGGTGTTTGCAATTCTTGGGGTAATCTGTCATTCTGAATCCGATTCCGAGTCGATCTGCAGCCTATCTTGTTCGGCGGCTGCAGCAGCGTGCTGCAGAGATTCGAAACTTTGCCTTTCGAGGTTCTGAAAATGGCTTCAAATTTCTTCATGCAGGCTGAAATTTGGCCTGTAGGCTTCAATTATGACCTACTTTGACTATTTGGAGTAATTTTGAAGTAGGTCAACCGAATCGTTATGAGCAGTTTTTCTGCTATAACGTTTTTAGTTCGAAACAAACACAGACCAAACTTTTGCATCGTTTAGAGAATTAAATTCTGCATCTCCATCATTTTTTTCAGATTTTTACCATTCGGTCGTGGTGCTTTTTCAAGCGAAACACTGTTAAAATGCGCATGAGGCTCCTGGCTGCACCGAGTGCTGAGAGCGTTTTAACGTTGCTTAAAAGCGTTGCGCTTCGAATCCAGTGGTCGGGGGTTCGACTCCCAATGATAGCAAACATGTTGTGTGCTTATCTAAATGCAACCTGCGCAATAATTACGCATTGCCAATTGTTCGCAACTTCACATTTTGAATATGAAGTATGCGGGGAAACAGATCTGCTGAAACGCGTCCCCTTCAGAGGTTTCAAAGAGTAATTTAACAAGTAAATATGATTGAATTACATTTTAAAGACAAACAAAACATGTTTGCTATCATTAGGAGTCGAACCCCCGACCACTGGTTTCGAAGCGCAACGCTTAACGCTCTCAGCACTCGGTGCAGCCAGGCGGCTCATGCGCATTTTCACTGTTTTTCGCTTGGAAAAGCACCAAGACCAAATGGTAAAAATCTGAAAAAAATGAAGGAGATGCAGAATTTAATTCCTAAACTATGCAAAAGTTTGGTCTGTGTTTATTTCGAACTAAAAAGATTATAGCAGAAAAACTGCTCAGAACGATTCAGTTGACCTACTTCAAAATTAGTCCGAATAGTCAAAGTAGGTAATAATTGAACTCTACAGGCCAAATTTCAGCCTGTATGAAGGAATTTGAAGCCATTTTCAGAACCTCGAAAGGCAAAGTTTCGAATCTCTGCAGCACGCTGCTGCAGCCGCCGAACAAGATAGGCTGCAGATCGACTCGGAATCGGATTCAGAACGACAGATTACCCCAAGAATTGCCTCAAAAGCCTCAAAATCGACTTTTTCGAATGTACCAGGGTTGTCCTGATTCTCTCGTGAGAGGCGTGATATTTAGTTAGTGAAGTTCATATAAGAAGAGAGCGGGTAATATAGATACAAAAGTGTCAGCAGGATCAGCACCAGACAATAAACAAAATAATATTGATATGGTACCTTGTACGGGTCCCACTCCTTCGGTCTCGCCTTTTCCTCGTCGCTTGTCGGCTCCTCCGGCCGCAGTTCCTCATTGAGGTTGGCAAAGTCGAGCGACATCCTGAGCGAGCGAAATATAATTTCTAATTCTTCGACCAGTGGAAATACTGCTTTGTATTTTAAATATTGGCAAGAAACATAAAACGAGTAACAAAAAAAAGAAGAATCGCGAATTGTTCTGCCGAATTGAGTTGTTAGCGAATACACAGGGGGGCCACAGTAAGGCATCGATTCTTCTGAGGTGCTCAAAATTGATGTCGTAAAACTCACGTTGCCATACTGAAATTATGGTTGACGAAGACGAGACGGACTGGATGTGGCTGAGCCTGCAAGTAAATTGGATCTTTTTTGATTGTTCAGCCTCGTTTCAAGGGATTCCCGCTTCAGCAGAGATTGCTGCTGAGTGTCAAAATCCAGTAGTACAGCCACAAGCGTGTATGATTTACAGAAACTGATACCCTAAAACTGTTTGAAATGTCATGGGCACAATTCAAAGACCGGAAGTTCTCGCAGCTAGCAGCAATGGAGCCCACGATTGGTTAGTATGCAGTCCGGGTGCAGATTTCCGCCAGCAACCGTACTATCCTATATAACCTCTCTACCGTGAAATCATCCCTCACCTTCAGTTTCTCCAGTAGCAGTCCCGTCATGAGGAATGCTCCGAGATGATTAGTCGCCAGTGTAGACTCAATTCCGTCCTCAAAATGGTTCATATTGCCAAGTGGGCCAAACATTTTAATAGTATACCCTCTTTGCTCTCTGTCCATCCTCATTGGAAGGATCACAGATAAATTAATAATATGAACGTCTTCCCAAATTAACAACCGGTGCAAAAGCTCAGGGATGACGCTCACCACTGCTCCTTCCTACCGGTATTCAGTTCTCAGCTTCAACCCCTGCCCATCTATACCTCCATGATGCTACATTCATCCTTTTCATCCTCACCTTGTTCTCTTTCCTCTCTGCCTCCATCACTGCAGCATTGTGAACGACGCCGTCAATTCGATCCAACTCGAGTTTACCTGCCAAGGAGATTAGATATACCGGAAGAGAAGAGTACGATACATTGGACTAGTACTCGAAGATAACAGAAAACCCATTCTCTTGAATCTAGATCAAAAATATGTGACTTTTTACTTTTGATGGCGTAAAAAGCTGTTCGATAAAATGGAAAAATAATTTTTTTTCAGAGTAAAAAAGTAAGGGAAGAGCGTACCCTTGGAAAGCTTGCTCACGAAAGCTACGATCGAGTCGAAGTGGGATAGATCACACTGACGACAGTACACCTGAGTACTGTAAGAGAATAAACCATCCACATTTCTCGAAGATAGCGCTTCGAACACTCATTCGTGCGACCCATGGATAAAGCATTCCACTAGTTAAAAATTTGGGACGATTAGAGAAGGAGCATGCTAAACGGAGAATTACAAAAAACTGAGCATGTAAATCTTACAATACTATCGGATTCGAGAAAAGGGATGCGAACGAGAGCTCACCTGCTTGTTTCCCGTCTCGCTCACGATGTCTGCCCGCGTCTCCACGCATTTCTCGCGGTTTCTCAAGGGATTATGTCAGGATTTAGGCATTTACAGAGAATAAATCAGTCATTCCAGTACGTAGAGTTAGTATTTTTGTTCAATAATACGATTGCCATAGACGAAGAATATTTTCAACTATAGAAATTTCATTTGCAAAACTGCAGAAGACAATAATTTTAAATTCACCAACCTGCATGCCATAATCACCCGGGCGTTTCGCCTAGACAAGCCTTCGGCAGTTGCCTGCAGATATTTAACAGTTCATAAACGTGATGGAAGTGATCGAAACTGCTCACTCACACAATTTTTGCTGATGTTAATTAAAGTCAATTCGCAATCACTGAAGAAAGGGTAAAAATGCCTATTCGGCGGTTATGCCACTGCGCATAGCCGATGCACGGCCCCCGGAGCATCGACATAAGAAAAATGAAAACGTAAGCAGGCATCAAGGAAAAGACGAGCGCTTCAAAAAAAGTACAGTCAGAATTGCCTGATAAGCCTGAGTTGCAGCTTGAAATGCCTGTCTATTGCGTGATTGTCACGTTACGCGCGGTGCGAACAGTCTTTTGTTCCGTTTAGCGAGCAAATTCCACAGCATAATTTTTTACAGCTTGGACAATGTTCAGGATAGCTCCCGGACGTTTTTGCTTTCCTTATGTCGATCTTCCGGGGGCCGTGCCGATGTACACTAATTGAAAAATGTTTTCTAATCACATCAGTTTGTATTCGAAACCACCGTACCTGTCCGATTCCACTTGTAGCTCCAGTTACGATATAAGTCTTGCCAGTGAGATCATCAGCCAGGTCGTACTTCGTGCGGGACCCGTGACTGAGAATAAAAGAGGAAATTAGTGAGAACTCTGAATACTTTGAAGAGATCAAAGATCAAACGAATCGCAAAGGTTCCAAGTTTAGCAAGAGTAATAAGTTTGAGAATTATTACGAGCTGTGCAAGCAACAAAAACATCCAATAACAAAAATGGTACAACTTACTTCTTGATGCGATATAATCCGTACCCGGCGCCTAATAAGGAGAATCCGACTACCCATATGGAAGTTTTCTGGAGGCGACGAGCCGCCATCTCAATAATATAAATTGATACATGTATTATCGAGCAACGCGCAATTGAATACAGAACAGGACATATTGAAATCAAGGCGGGAAAATGGAATTCCATAGATTATAAGCTGAAAAAAGAACTATTTGGAAAGTTGTATAATATAACAACTTTTCCCTCCACGTACAAAAAGGAAAACAAGATCCACGTACAAAAAGGAAAACAATTAAACTCAACGGGAAACATAGAATAAGTACGCATGGATGGGAAATTCGAGGTGTTTTACACTGGAACACGGCGAAAAGTCTTGCGATTATCTTGTAGTTTGTAGTCCACTGGTTGTGTGAGTGGGGTCATGATTTTTACAGGCACATTTTTTTCTTTATATTATCATAAAAAAATATAATTTGATTAGATAAATATTTGCATAAATAAGTTATTATGTATTTACAAATATGTGCAAAAAATGAATCGCTTCGCAAGCCTGTGAATGAATTGCTCTCGACATTTCTCGCGAAGCGCCTTCAATCTGGTTCAATAGGTGACAACTGACTTTGCATAAATTAATATTTTACAGTATACAAAATTCTCATTAATATTGACAAAAAGGATTCACAGCAACATCAAGACCGTAATAACGCACTTCCGTAAAATGCTATCACGAGTTAACTTCCGTAAAAAAGCCTAAGGCATGCCGTGCCAGGAGCCTAGTAAATTTAAAAAATAGGAACTGACTTTATTTTTGAACTACCGTACTTTTTCGACGGCGTTGTTTTGTTAAATGAGATGCTGTATTTTTATTTGTGGCCTTTTCATTAGGAACAATGATCATTCTTGCGATTTAGACCGTAACTAATTTTATGCAATAAATAAATAGTGTCAAAACACTGCCATTCTTTGGGAAGATCGACCCCCTTAATTTTTACACACCACCTTTTTATTGATAAATTGAGCATTGTTTGGTAAATTTTGTATTGATTTCAGTGAACTGGGCATGCCTAAGAATCTGACAACACTCAGAAAATATTTTAAAATATAGTTTGGGATTTTGATGCAAAAACACCGGCTGCAAAAACACGCATGAGATACTGTAGCGCAACGCATAAAAATGACGAGAACTTGCAGCGATTCTGCTGTGGGATTATAGCACTATTAAAACGTTCCGACAATGCTAGTTGACCACCCAAGCCGCTAAGTCGCTGAGCCTGCCTTTAGTACTTTAATTATTATCCTCTTAAAAGTGTTTTTTAATTTAAATGCTTGCGTTTAATCATCACCACATGTCAGGCCATAGGGATTCAAGGACATATGCGCCAGGGAAAATATTAGGAAATAACTTTCTAATTTTTCGTTCCGCTTGTTTAGTCGCGTACTCGGCATGGTGTAGGGCATACATTTCTAATCCAATATTAGTCACTCACATATTTTCTGGTGCTTTGGCCCAGAAGGACAGGTTTGCTACAACCTGTCGTATTCTGTGCGAAAACGCAAACGGGAAGAGGACTTGGGGATATGGGGAGAGGTCGCAGCATCAAATACCCGGGTACCATCAACATTAGTTTGGAATGGAGCGTGGACACATCTTACTTTGCCTAAATGAATATTTTACAGTATATAAGTTGCGCATTAAGAATGACGAAAATAATTAGTCAATCACATATTTTCTGGCGCTTTGGACCAGAAGGACAGGTATGGTACAACCTGTCGTATTCTGTGCGAAAACGCAAACGGACTTGGGGATATAGGGAGAGATCGGAGCGTCAAATACCCGGGTGATATCAATATTAGTTTTCAAGGGAGCGCGGCTAAAACTGAATTTGCCTGAATAATGTTGGTTGCACCCGGGTACTTGATGCTGTGACCTCTCCATATATCCCCTAAGTTCTCGCCTGGTTGCGTTTTCGTCCAGAGTAAGACAGGTTGTAGCATGCATACCTGTCCTGCTGGGCCAAAGCGCCAGAAAATATGTGAACGACTAATCCTTTTCGTCACTCTTGAGAATTTTGTATACTGTAAAATATTAATTTAGACAGAGTAAGATGTGTCCACGCTCCATTCCAAACTAATGTTGTTGGCACCCGGATATTTGATGCTGCGACCTCTCCCTATATCCCGATGTCCTCCTCTCTTTTGCGTTTTTCGCTCAGAATACGACAGGTTGTAGAATACCTGTCCTTCTGGGCCAAAGCGCCAGAAAATATGGAAATGACAAATTCTTTTCGTCATTCTTAATGCGCATCTTGTATACTGTAAAATATTCATTTAGGCAAAGTAAGATGTGTCCACGCTCAATTCCAAACTAATGTTGATGGCACCCGGGTATTTGATGCTGCGACCTCTCCCTATATCCCGATGTCCTCCTCTCTTTTGCGTTTTTTCGCTCAGAATACGACAGGTTGTAGAATACCTGTCCTTCTGGGCCAAAGCGCCAGAACATAAGTGAATGGCTAATCCTTTTCGTCAATCTTAATGAACATCTTGTATACTGTAAAATATTCATTTAGGCAAAGTAAGATGTATCCGCGCTCCATTCCAAACTAATGTTGATTGCACCCGGGTATTTGATGCTGCGACCTCTCCCTATACCCCTAAGTCTGCTTCCATTTTGCGTTTTCGCTCAGAATACGACAGGTTGTAGGATACCGTTGCAATCAAGAGGCAACACTCGCTCTCTTGATGCAATATGCGGATGCTTGACTACGGGAATGAGAGAACTCATACTTTATCTGCGGATGCCTCTCTCGGAACGACCATCTCCCGAGAGAGGAGAGACTAAGACTCGCTAGGTCAGTGTGACAGCCGTGACCTAGAACGCTCTCTCCCTGCGGAGAGAGAGATTGATAGGAAACGGACAGATGAGTAAACACGATAGGTCCAAGACCAGGGTGCAACGTCCCCCGGAAAAAATGGGAAGCGAGCGGCCTCGCTCGCAGGTACATCCTATGTATGTAAGCATGAAATGGAACATGTACGGTGATGTATACTTCTCTAGCTACCCTACACTGTCAGGGGAATAAGGTGATACACACTTCTCTAACTACCGTGCATCATGAGCAATGCTATACACAAATACAGATAAAATACAACCATATAAACGGGAGAACTCATGGTTGTCCGGTCCAGCAGATGATTGTAGTCGCAGCAATCCGGGTCCACTCACGCGCAGTCTCCTCTCGCGTTCCTCCAATCCTCGACTCCTTCTTCATCGAATCTTGGATTAGTTCCGTTCCATGGTGATTTCTTGAGTCGACCGGGCAGTCGCTTCTGTGGCGCTGGCGCATCTGTGGCGCATCTTCCGCTCTCTGGCGGGAAGGGGAGGGGATACAGGAGAAATACTCGACTGATTGTGGATGGTAGTCGCGTTGGAAGGAATGGGGAAGGTAGACTGGGGTGAATGGTAGTCGAATGTCGGCAGACGATGGGGGTCAGGTCCATTCGTGGTGTAGCGTTGTCTGGCGACTAGACGACTAGAGGGGTAAATGGTAGCACTCAGCGGAAATTAACTCTGGTCCTGACGAAGAGAGTAAACTCCGGGATCCTCCACGTTGCAATCAAGAGGCGACACTCGCTCTCTTGATGCAATATGCGGATGCTTGACTACGGGAATGAGAGAACTCATACTTTATCTGCGGATGCCTCTCTCGGGACGACCATCTCCCGAGAGAGGAGAGACTAAGACTCGCTAGGTCAGTGTGACAGCCGTGACCTAGAACGCTCTCTCCCTGCGGGGAGAGAGATTGATAGGAAACGGACAGATGAATAAACACGATAGGTCCAAGACCAGGGTGCAACGATACCTGTCCTTCTGGGCCAAAGCGCCAGAAAATATGGAAATGACAAATCCTTTTCGTCAATCTTAATGAACATCTTGTATACTGTAAAATATTCATTTAGGCAAAGTAAGATGTGTCCACGCTCAATTCCAAACTAATGTTGATGGCACCCGGGTATTTGATGCTGCGACCTCTCCCTATATCCCGATGTCCTCCTCTCTTTTGCGTTTTTTCGCTCAGAATACGACAGGTTGTAGAATACCTGTCCTTCTGAGCCAAAGCGCCAGAACATAAGTGAATGACTAATCCTTTTCGTCAATCTTAATGAGCATCTTGCATACTGTAAAATATTCATTTAGGCAAAGTAAGATGTGTCCACGTTGCAAACCTGTCCTTCTGGGCACAGAAGGACAGGTTAGTCATTCACTTATTTTCTGGCGCTTTGGCCCAGAAGGACAGGTATCATACAACCTGTCGTATTCTGAGCGAAAACGCAAAAGAGAAGCAGACTTGGGGGTATAGGGAGAGGTCGCAGCGTCAAATACCCGGGTGAAATCAACATTAGTTTGGAATGGAGCGCGGATACATCTTACTTTGCCTAAATGAATATTTTACAGTATACAAGATGTTCATTAAGATTGACGAAAAGGATTAGTCATTCACTTATTTTTCTGGCGCTTTGGCCCAGAAGGACAGGTATCCTACAACCTGTCGTATTCTGAGCGAAAACGCAAAAGAGAAGCAGACTTGGGGGTATAGGGAGAGGTCGCAGCATCAAATACCCGGGTACCATCAACATTAGTGTGGAATGGAGCGTGGACACATCTTACTTTGCCTAAATGAATATTTTACAGTATACAAGATGTTCATTAAGATTGACGAAAAGGATTAGTCATTCACATATTTTTTGGCGCTTTGGCCCAGAAGGACAGGTATCCTACAACCTGTCGTATTCTGAGCGAAAACGCAAAAGAGAAGCAGACTTGGGGGTATAGGGAGAGGTCGCAGCATCAAATACCCGGGTACCATCAACATTAGTGTGGAATGGAGCGTGGACACATCTTACTTTGCCTAAATGAATATTTTACAGTATACAAGATGTTCATTAAGATTGACGAAAAGGATTAGTCATTCACATATTTTCTGGCGCTTTGGCCCAGAAGGACAGGTATCCTACAACCTGTCGTATTCTGAGCGAAAACGCAAAAGATTAGCAGACTTGGGGGTATAGGGAGAGGTCGCAGCATCAAATACCCGGGTGCGATCAACATTAGTTTGCAAGGGAGCGCGGCTAGAGCCGAATTTGCCGATACGAATATTTCACGACAGAGAGCGAGAAGAAGAGTGCTATTGAATACAAAGCAATAAATATTGAGCAAACAACATGACAAATGAATGCATAAATATATGTGATAACGCGATGCTTACACGTGCGCAAAGCAACGAATTATTGTTCTTTCTTGTTTAGATAAATCTTTATCTCAAAATGTCAAAGTGAAAACATACCAGGGAGAAATTTTGAACAATATTCACAATATAAAACCGCACAATCTGCTCATCGGATAAAACGAAATATAATTACAAATTTGTTCAATAATCGACAGATGACACTATCGTAGTCCTCCAATATCGTCTACTGTAGGTCATGCATCACGGGGGTCTTGCGCTCGGACTTCGTTTCGACTTCCTGAAAGAATGTATGATTAGTATTCGAGCAATGCTATTTCGACCTTCATCAACAATTCCTTGGGGCACTAGGTCGGATGAGAACGATGATGTCATGGAGCACTTGATATATAAAAGGCAGAATGACGTCATAGTTTTCATCCGACCTAGAGCCATGTGAAATAATTGAAAGGTGATAACTTTAGTGACGTCATCAATCTGCTTCGCCTCGATTTCTCCATTGATCGATGGATTAAGGGTCGAGAGACGATCGGCGAATCTGGAAATATGACCACAATTTCTTTTAGATAACCCCAAGAACACAAATACCCCCCTATATTATTTATGTTTCGTACTAGAGAGAAGAATAGCAACCATGGAAGAACAGAAAGGGGAGCTATATCGAACTTCAACAAGGGAACTTGAAATCCGGCTGAAGCATTAAATATCCTTCTTCGAATATCCCTCTTGATGCACGAAACATACTAAGCCGATTTGTGTTTCACTCCCAATATGAGGTGCAACTGTGCTCAGGGGGGACCAAAATTGAGTAGCTGTTTTATGTTTCAGACATTTTTCAAATATGGACGCTCTTTCGAAAACAGAAAAATCTTAATCACAATTAGGGTTTACCCGTTTCTGGAGAGAACAATGGGCTCAGAACACTTCATAGTTTAAAAAATGCCAAAAATTATTTTATTTGCATATCACGCCTTTCACCTAAGAATTGAGCTCAATTATGGATTTTTGTGATTTTCCTGCCACCCATAGGTGTGCACCATCGAAGCCAGCTGTGAAACACCCCCGGTTTTTTGGAAAATTTTGTCACAAAAACGATCATTTACGATTTACGATCCCCCTCCCCCTTTTGACCCTAAACACCCCCGGTTTTCAATTTCCAGCTTCAACCACCGCCAACCTATGCTGCCACCCCTAATCCATAGAGCTTACCTCGTGTATCTCTCGCTCACTTCCCACAGCTTTCTTCTCGTCATTTTATTCTCCACCTTCGGACCCCATTCCTCTTCCGCCAGCTCACGACTGAAACGAAGTACAGGCTGGCGGATTTTAAAACTCTATGGAGGATGAAAAATAAAGTGTTCCTAATTCATCAGAATTCAAAAACTTAGCAAATCCTACACTGCTTGCGGAGACGGCACTTCTGCGGAAGACCGGACCAGGTCAAGGTTGTGTGATTCGTACCCCTTAGACGTTACTCATCTAAGGGAGGAATCTATTCAAAGATGGGATGTGTACACCTATTTAACCCTAACCTTATCTATAATGCAATCGCCAAATTACATGGAAAACACTATGAATTAGCACTTTTCTCTTGGTCCGGTCTTCTGCAGAAGTGCCGCGGAGACAGTGTCAAGGAAAATGCAATATTGTTGAATACTATTGAATCAACACTATCTAACATTCTTGAGCCACCCTTCGCTAACCACAACTTCTCCCATTCCCTCCTCACTCGAGGAACACTCCCGTCTGTCCCTCCATCGCTGGATCGGCCACGGCGTACAGCACAGGACCCACCGCCTTCTCCGGGCGACTTTTGCGCATCATGAGGAATCTAGACATCAATCATTGAAATGATTTAGCTACACATTATCCTGTCAATGGAGACAAATGTCAGCGAAAAATGTAAAGCTGTGATTGCTTAGCAAAGCAGATGTTTTAGCTTACATTTAGGATATGACCGTGTCGACATATCCTAAAAAAAAGATGGAAGGACGAATTTGTGAAGCAACTTGGAGCTAATTGGGGGAGCGTTTGCACAAGAGACCCCGATAAATGGAAGAACTGTATCATCCACCAGGCCCAGACCTTGATCAATGGATAAATAATGATAATGATAATGACGTGTCGACATAAAACATTTTACATTTCGGAATCAAAAAAAAAGAAAAAAAAACATTGCAAACTTACACGTATGGATTCGGAATAATCCTACGGAGGAAGGACTCCTGGGTACGATTATTCGCGCCAAGATTCGGTTTGACCATTCCGGGATCAACCACAGTCACGGAGATGTTCGAATCTGAAAGAATGGAATGGAATATATGATTGTAATGTTATTGGCACCCGGATATTTGATGCTGCGACCTCTCCCTATATCCCGATGTCCTCCTCTCTTTTGCGTTTTTCGCTCAGAATACGACAGGTTGTAGAATACCTGTCCATCTGGGCCAAAGCGCCAGAAAATATGGAAATGACAAATTCTTTTCGTCATTCTTTTCGTCACGAGTGCTCACCAAACCTCGAATGAGTCAACAAAGATTGTCTGGGATCGGGAGAAAAGTAACTGAAAAATAGAGAAGGACGAGTGGGCACGGAGGCAAACATGTTGATATCCTGTATAAATATGCCGAGGAGAAGGCAACATACACCAGTTCTATCGCTATCGCATGTTTACTGTTACTGTTACCACGTATACCGTGTACCGTATACAGTATACGATATACCGTATACCGTTTACCAATCTGAATAACGTATGCCGTATACCGCATACTGTATCAGAATACCGCATACCGTATACCGTATATCGTATACCGTATACCGTACCAGAATACCGTATTCCTCTTGCCATCCTTCACCTTTCAGCATGCACCGCATCCTTCTCGTCTCCTCTCTTCTTGCTGTTGCCTTTGCTCAGTACGGGGGCGGGTACCCGCAGCAGCAACAGGTGAGGATTGCTTCTGTTTTATACCGTATTCATTAGGCTGCATACCGTATACCGTATACCGTACATGTCAGTCAGGCCGTAGAGAGAGGGTACGCAAAGTGAAGAGTCATTCCAAGCTCAGACCTTCCTTTCAGCAGGGCAACGGATACTACGGACAGCAACAGCAGTGGCCCCAACAGCAGCAACAGCCTATGCAGCAGCAGAACAGATACAATCAGCAGCAACAATACCAGCCGCAGCAGTATCAACAACAACAACAACAACAATACCAGCAACAACCTCAACAACAACAACAACAATACGGCAACAACAACAACAACAAAAACGGAAGAGGAATGACCGGAGGAGCCAGTGAGTCTTCGAATGTATTTATTTTATAGATTCCTAATTTTCAGACAAGCCGGATGCTCCTCCTTTCCTGCAGAACCTTACGAGCCAGGCAGTGACCGAGTACAACAAGATCAAGGCGAGAAATTAATCAACGAGCCAATCTTACGGTACCGTATGACGTGTTAAATATTGATTGATTGAAGGCGAGAAACGTGACGAAGGATCAGATCACTGAGGCAGTCGGCAACTGGTCAACCACCTACAATGTTACTGTGAGTGAGCCATTTTAGGGATGACTTCGCAACAAACGTCTCTTCAATCTGCGTGCTGTCTCGCATGCTTGAGAGAGTGTGCAGATTGAAGGGAGTTATTCATTGCTCAACTGCTAGAGTTCGAGAAATGAAACCATGATCTCTTCATTCTACACACACTCTCGCCGTTCCACTGGTCGAGAGAGTGTGTAAAATGAAGAGACGGTGACCCGAATTACGAACTCTAGAAGCTGCCCATCAGAACCTACTGCTAGAAGTGTCAATATTTCAATCTCTCTACTGGGCGAGTGGCGAGAGAGCATGGAAAATGAAGAGACGTTAACACTAATTTCGAAATCTAGGGAGTTCTCATTCCATTCAGGAGCAAGTGACGGCTTACACGACCAAGCTGGAGCTGGCGAGACAGAACGTGAGCGCCGCCGCTGAGCAACTGCCCACCATTCTCGGCCAGGTTATTGGGATATCTGACTCTCTCCATTCATCACGCTCTCTCACCCATTCTAACTGGACAGAGTGCATGTGAAATGATACACGATAACTCAGTGATCAACTACTGAAAGTAGTGAAAGATCAAATATCAGACATAATTTCTTAGTACTTCTTATTGATTTTTGTATTGTTAAAGGAGGACTGACGGCAAAGTTCAACTTTGGACCCTCTCATTGCCATGACCTAGCTCCCCACCCCCCCTTAACGACTAAAGGCTCCAAAAAAATTACATTAATATCTCTACTCTCATCAGAGTTATGATTAGTTGGCTGAGTGCCATGGACACTTGTGGGACAGGGAAGTGCGCGAATTCAAATATCTTGAAGTTTTGTCAAAAACTGGTGGGGATCGAACCCGCAACTTTCCGATTACGTGACGGCTGCTCTACCACTGACCTATCCTACCGAAGTGTGTATGCTTCCTAGCTCGCGCTATATTCTTTGGGGGGGGGGGGGGTGGAACCTCCCTTCTATCGATGTGGCTACTTTGCCGAGAGCCCTCGTTTAAAGGAATATTCGAGAACAGTCATGAGAAAAATTTTTTCAGATCTTCAAGTTCATGGCAGATGAGAATCTCACGCCGTCTCAGGAGAGAGCGAGCATCGAACAGGTAACACCAATAACAACAACAACCACAACAACAACAACAACAAAATAAAAATACGTTTTAAAATATTTATTTCAGTTGTACGCCAACCTGACCTACCCCCTGACGACGCTGACTAAGACAGCGTTGATTGCTGCGAAAAATGGAGGAGAAGAGAAGACAGAAAAGGGCAAATTGTACGACGACAAGGGAGAAATCATCCCGAGTCGTCGCTAGAAAAATACTGGTTTATTCAATCTTCGAAGTATTCTGTGATATAATCGCATGACTTTTTCTTGACTTCTCAAGTCGATCGAATTCTCTTGCTCTGAATTGTATCCATACGAGACCGTGCACTTTATTCAAAATAAAGTGAATTTTATCAGCAGATCCTTTGTTCTCTTCACACCATCAATAATAAGAATCATACTATTTAGATAACTGGAACGAACTTGAAATTGAATGAATGCTGCAATTGCAAGAATTTGTCTGATTCATACATTTCTGCTCATTAGTGAATTCTGTAGAAGAATAAATTAGCTGAGAATAATAATAATAATAATGATAAATAAAATTTTAACACATTGAGGCATTCCCGGAAGTCACAGCGGAACAACTCAGTGAGCCTGATCACAGTGATTCTTACGTGATCTTCTCAGAGAACTCGTGGAAGCAGCCTGACATCACAGAATAAGCAACCGAAGTTATATTCCACCTCAAATCAAGCACCTAAAACTGTTAGAGAACATCTATCACCACTTCTGCTTTGCAAGAAATTACCCTCTCAATTACTCTCTCCAATCTGCACGCTTTCTCGCCGATCTGAACAATAAGAAAGCGCGCTGAATGAAGGGAGTAATTGTTGGCTAAGTCGTCTCTTACCTGTGCTGCTTTTGTGTAGAACAGTATGCCAACTGAGTACAAACTGAGTCAGGATAGGTAGTTCCCACATACTCGCTGTGCCTATCTCTTTCTCTCTCGAAGCCACCTCCGCATTGTTATGTTAGACACATCTCTTCTTGTTTGCTTGTTTTCCTCATCTGTTTCCACACGAACTCACAAGTTGAGACGAACAAAGAGATCAGGGGGTGTAATCGTCTGACTCTCTCCGGTTTGCATGCTCTCTCGCTTTCTCTGAACTGCGAGAGAGTGTGCAGTATGAGGAGAGTTGGACCGTTTCTCAGGAGAGGAGAACTTCCTTCTCATCTCCTCATCTCGATGGTGCCTAACCTCTGGAAATCATGTGGAGATCAGGGGCCAACAAGTTTGATCAGTTGACAGATAAGAACATGAAATCCCTCAGCATACATTATCGTTATGACTCCTTGAAATAGAATATGAAGACAACGACATGAAGTTCACTGAATGCACAATAAGAGCGCGGAGTTCTTAGAATACGAGACTCTTTCAATTCCAC